>APFE031322926.1:197601-217020 GCA_000404065.3 Pinus taeda | reverse complement strand
CAGGTCACCTAAAGGTTCCTCCAGTTCACAGCCACCAAAGAAGAGAGAACGTTGGCTGTTGGATGCAGTGGGGGTATTTGGCAAAATTTTTCCTAAATTGTCCCTATTCCTACGAGGCATGAAAGGAAATGTTTTTGGGTTGGTTTTTGTAAATATTTTAAGGCTGGAAAGTACTTTGCAGAAACAAAATTGTTGATTGAATGAAAATCACTGACAAAATGAAAAAGCTACTTGCTGAATTGAAATTCTACTTGCAAAATGGAAAAGAAATCAGATAATTACAAATGAAATAAAGGAAGCTACTAGATTACTTTTGTAGAAATAAATTAATGGCATAAAATTGAAGATAAGAAATAGAAGGAAAGAAAGTAGTAATCACATTCTACTCAGACACCTCCCTGGAAATGGTGCCAAAAAGTGGTGAGCGCTAGTATTGCAACAAGGATGTTGCAACTCCTGGGCTACTAGCTTTACTTATCAACCCGGGTTCATACAAACTTGGAGGTGACAGTGCTATATACACAAGTAAAAGTGAAAGTCCTGCCTCTTGTCACTGTTCATCCGGCGAGAGACCCAGGGGTTCCAAGCCAGACTTCTATAGAGTCAGAAGAAGCTTGATTCTTTGATGGAAGAAGAGAAAATCTATTCTAAGAGAGCTACTCTACTGCAGTAATGAAGAAAACAACGTGTAATGTTAAATCACACCATATCCTAATTAACCATTTAAACAACTATGCTAAGCAGAATTGCTAAATCAATGCTAACCTAATACTACTATCTAAGCTACAGAAGTAAAGAGCATTAAACCATAGTAATGTGTAAGCAAGAAAACTAAACTAAATCTATTTTCACTTTTTTGGTTTTTTAGGCAAAATCAAGTATGTAAATTAATTTTTCTTGTGGATGTGACAGGTGGATGGAATTTGATTGAGGATAGCTAAAAGGCTTATGGAGTGGTTGGATGGTGTGGAAGGGTCCTAGGAGGTTTTTTGTGACTTCCTAGAGGTTCCCCAACAATTCGGCCTCGAAATAGGCTATTTCAGGAAAACCTACAGGATGTACTAGAAACCTACAGGATCCTACAGGATGATCCTGTAGGAATTACAGAAAACCTACAAGATACGTCCGAGAGCTAATTGTGAGGTGTTGGAGGTGTTGGGAAGCTTGGAAAAGGTCTGTGATGAGTGGGATGGGGAGTTAGAAGGTCTAGGAACACTTGAGAGTAAATATCCAAGATCAGAGATGGCTATATTCACTCAACGTATCTAGGGGAACTTCAATGAAAAATAACAAAAATTAGTGAGGGTGATGGTGGAACAAGAGATGGTTAGGGTAGATGCAGTGGAAGGTGGCTGTTGGTGATGAAGTCTAGGTCTCCTCCTGAAGTACCTGTTGTGCTTAAAACATATGTGTTTCCCAAGAACTATGAAACAAGATACATTTTCATAAACTAGAAAAGCATGAATCAATTGACTATATTATGCATGAAGAGAGTGCTAAAGGGAATGAAAGCGTGAGTGAGATCTTATTGCAGAAATGGAGTAATGGAAAAAGATGACAATGAAATGAACCAAATGCTGAATCAAGACAACAAACTCCAAAGCTCATACAAGAACTAGAAATTTGTGTTTTTGGGGCTTCTGAAGGGTCTCTTCCTCAAGTTCCTGGTACCAAAGGGAGGAAGTGAGGCCGAGACACCTGCTGAAAATCTTATGGTGATCCTTTTTGTCCTTGCTAACCTACTAATTGAAAGAAGGCACAAGTGGAAGCAAACTAACATACAACCAATCTAATCTACATTGTTGTAATGGAAATGCAGCTACTTAAGCAAATGAACAATTAAACTATGAATCTATGCGAACATATAGGTACAATAAAGAGGAGCCTTGGCTGTTAGGGTTTGTCCCTAACCCAAGATCATCATCCCTCTGAGTTAACTTGGTGCTAGCTCAAAACAAAACTTATTCTTATTATCAAAACAATGGATTGCATCAAAAACTGTCAAAAGTATTGCAGTTCGAAAATAGAGTAGATTTTTACAATCAAAAATCTGAATCCTACTGAGGTTCAAAAATCTGAATCCAACAACTTCCTTAAAATTAGGGAGGCTCGGCTCCCAAACTCGGGATAAACTAGTGCTTTGTCTTTCACTTTGCTCGGCTACCTTCTAGTCCTCATGATTTGGCTGTTTGCACTCTGAGCTGATGGAGGAATATTCGAATGGACGGGTAATAAATGAGGAGGCTTTACCTCCTATAATTCCTATCCCTTGTCCCCTTCAATTTTTGACCAAGGATTTTTCCAAAATTCATTGTTTTTATCCTTTAATCCTGCATTAAATGCACATTAGACCACAAAGCAAAATATCCAACTCTAACTCATCTCATAAAAAAAATATAATCAAAAGTATGCAATAAGTTATGAGAATAGTTGGTTTGACTAAGATAGGAGGTGAATTAAGGCCCATATAATTACCCAATAATGAGGCTCATCACCAATCACATTGACTAGTGTACTTTTTCACATCATGATGAATAGTGGGCCAATAATAGCCTGCTTGTAACAGTTTGAATGTTGTCCACTTTGCTACAAAGTGACCTCCACAAGGCCCATCATGACAAGTCAGAAGGATGTCAAAGACATCCTGTTCCCTGACACACATTCTCATGATTTGATCTAGGCCTAGTTTGAAAAGATTGCCCCCAATCCAAGTGAAGGGGTGCTTTTCCTGACTATCTTGCTCTTTTCTTTGGAGGACAAGTTTGGTGGGAACTATGCTGATACCAAATAGTTTTCTATATCAGAAAACCATGGAGAGAGAACTGAAATAAAAAACAAATACGAGTTTGGTAATTGGTCATCCACCATTCCTTCTTCACCTGCAGGCACATTTACCCTAGATAAAAAGTCTACAACAAACTTTTCCTTACCGGGCTTATCAACAATGGTTAGATCAAACTGTTGTAATAAAAACAACCATCTTATAATTCGAGCATTCACATCTAGTTTTCTCATTAAATATTTGATTGTAGAGTGGTCAGTATGTATAAATGTTTGATAGCCTGCAATGTAATGCCTAAATTTGTTTAATGAATGCACAACAGTCAGGAGTTCCTTTTTAGTCACTATATAATTTAGCTCAACCTTTGACAAGTTCTTACTAATAAATTAGATGGCAAATGCAATTTTTCCTCTACTTGACCTAGGGCTGCTCCTATGGCTTTGTGTGGGGCATCAACATGAATATGAAAGGGAAGGGCCCAGTTTGGGCCTTAGAGAATTGGTGCAGTGGTTAACTTACCCTTTAGAATGTCTAAGGCCTCTCGACAACTTTTTAACCATATAAACTCAGAATCTTTAGCCAACAACCCAATTAAAGGAGATGCCAATTTGCTGAAGTCCTTTATGAACCTTCGGTAGTATCTGGCTATCCCTAAGAAACTCCTGACATCTCTCTGCTTTTGAGGAGGTGGGACCCTTTGGATGATGGCTATTTTTTTCGGGTCCACCTACAGTCCTTGCTGAGATATTGAATGACCTAGCACAGTCCCTTCAGTCATTAAGAATTCACACTTTTCAGGACTAAGAGGCAGGTTCATTTCAATGCATTTGTGCAGTACTTTGCCTAGGTTAGTCAGGGCTTCTTGAGAATCATAGCCATAAGCTATAAAATCATCCATATAAATTTCCGACACATCATGGACTAATTTGGTGAAAACACTTAAGACTTCTCTCTGGAAAGTGGCAGGAGATTTGCATAGGCCAAAAGTAAGGACCCTATAAGCAAAAGTACCCCAAGGATAGGTGAATGTGGTCTTATCCTAGTCTTCTGGGTAGATTTGGATTTGGTTGTACCCACTAAATCCATCTAGGAAAGAAAAAAAAAATTCCCTACCAGGTTGTCTAGCACATGGTCAATGAAGGGTAGAGGAAAATGATTCTTCTTTGTGGCTTTGTTCAACTCCCTGTAATCGACACAAATCCTTCACTTACCATTTTCTTGGGAACTAACACTAAAGGGGAGACCCACTCACTGTCGGAGATAGGGTAAATGAATCCTGCATCTAGCAATTTTTGCAGTTCTTCTTTGACTATATCTTTAAGAGCTGGATTCATCCTCCTTTTTGTTTGCTAGACCGGCTTGCAACCTTCTTTCATGTATATGTGGTGAGTACACACTGAGGGGTGTATAACCTTCATTTACTTATAACTCCAAGCAAAGGCTTCTAGGTTTTCCTTTAACATGTTGCATAGCTTCGAGAGGAGAAAGAGATGGATTAATTTTCAAGGTTTTTTCTAGGCCAAATTATATGGTTTTGACACAGAGTGGGTTGGAATCGGCTAAGCATATGTCAATTGGATGATTGTTCTGGGTTTCCCTTACTTCTTCTACTAATGGTAATGAACTAGGAGTTGGAATTTGGAGCAAGTGTTCAATCAAGACATCCTCATCTTGTTGTCCTCTTCCCATGGTTTCTTCCAAAGCATAAATATAGGCGGAATAAACCTCATCTTCTTCCCCCTCCTCCAACCATAAAGGTAAATCATGCTCTAGAGACGGTTGAGCAGGAGGGTATAGGACTAACTGCTTGGACATATGCCCGTTCTTGATGGTCATATTCACAGCTCTGCAGCTAATGTAAGCATCGGTTGTGGCTAACCATGGCCTCCCAAGGATGAGAGGATAACCAGTAAGCTTAGCCTTAGGCTAGAGAACTAGAAAATCTGCAAGGTACTCCCAGGAGTCAGTGGAGACCATCACATCCTCCACAATTCCCTCAGGGGTTACTGTGGAACGATCTGCAAGTTGCAGAACTGTTTTGGTCTTCCTCAATGACCCTTGGAGGTTGAGCTTGATCATGGTGTCCTTGGTCATCACATTAATGACAGCCCCAAGATCGATCAGAGTGTGTGGGACAATGGTGCCATTGATGTGCACATCTACTACAGGGCTTCCGGGGTCCAAATATTTTGGACATATTACCTGCCCCAACATTAACTCAGATAGCTACCTAATGACATTAATGGTAGGGGCATCCCTTTTTCACATCCCTGGATGCTTGAAGCATTTCTCCTTAATCGACTTATTGTAAATTGGAACATCTTTTATTGCCTGGAGAAGGGGGATCTTTACACATATATTTTTCAACTCTCCTAGAAGTTCAGTTCCTTCTGGGGTAGGCTAGAGTGGTTGGGCTAATCTCTTAGGAAAGGGTGGATTTACTTTAAGGTTTCTTTCCTCTATTTCTTCCTCAACCTCCCTAGGTAGAGGGGGAGGTTGGTTATTCTTGAGAACTCTCCCAGACCTCAGGTTAATCTCTTGGATTTCCACAGCATAAGCTGGATATAATGTCTCTCCATTGTATACTTGTTGAGCCTGCCTATTGTTTGGGTTCAGATTTGGCTGGGCAGGCATCTGGGGTTGCTTGGATGAAGCAAAGTGTAGGAGTTGTAGTTGGGCAGGTGGTGGAGGCAATAGAGCTAGAGCACTATTGTATTGGGGCCTCCACCCCTGGAGTGGTGTATTCCACTGAGGTTGTGGAAGAGCGTAGGGTTGAAATGACTGGCTGGTTGGCTGGTAATGATACTGAGATGCATAGGACCAAGGAGGGGGTGTAGACTAGGAAGGATGAGTAGGGGGTCCCCAAGAAGGTATAGCTAAGGTTTGGTTGGGGTTGTAATATGCATGGGATGACCCTTGCATGCCCCACTGGTATGGTCTAGGCCCAGGAGGTCTCCTTTGGTTAATGTAACAAAGTTGCTCAGTGACCCCTTCAGCTCCTTGATATACAACTTTGAGTCTGGGTAAAGAAGGGCACTTACCTGTGGAGTGGTTTTCTTCACAAACTGGGCAAATTTCAATACAGTTCAATGGAAATTCGTTCCTACGATGCCTCCTAGTTCATCTAGGACAAAAGACGTCCAAGGCTCTCTCTGTTTCCTCTTGCTTCCTTTTAACGTTCATGGTGTCCATTTGCAAGGCAAGGGTTTGCAACATCTCACTTTTGAAATCTTCCAACATATTTCCAATTTCACCCTTGATGGATGAGTTGGAAGATGATGCACTGGCCATAGGTTGACTACCCCTACCCTTTTTCTTGGCTACCCTAGAATGGTTTCTAAAGATATTCTTGATATCCTCATAGGGTAATTGGTAGATATCTCCTCCTGCTAACAAATGTAAGGTATCCAGAAGATATTCTCTTACTCCCTTGAGTAGGACCAGCTTTAGTGACTTAGGGTCAAGTGTGCACCTGGTCCTTTTGTAACTGAGCTGTAATCTTTCTTCGTAGTCTTCTAAAGATTCATCCTGGCCTATGGTCATCCCGAAAATTTCTTCTTTAGTATCCTTTGACCTAAAATAGTCTCGATATTTGTTGTTAAAAGCCTGCTGCATCTGAGCCCAAGTTGTGATGTTATCTCCATGTAAGCCCATGAACCAACACAATGCTTCATCCTTGAGGGTAGATGGAAATAGTTTTAACTTTTTATCATCATCTATATAGTAATAGGTTCGTCATATAACATCAAACTCAAATAGGAAAGTGTCGGGATCCTCTGTGGTCAGGCCATGGAAATGAGGTAGGGCAGAGGGGCTTATATTTTTCATCTTAGTGTCCCCGTTGGTTTCCCTGATGGGGAAGGCACTGTCAACTCTCTCTCTATTCCCTCTGTCATTTCGGTTTTCATCCATTGGTTCAACATGAATGGGTTCCTCTTCTTATTCTTCCCCTGTAGGTTCTTCAAATATGCCAGGTTGCTCACCTAAAGGTTCCTGCAGATCACAGCCACCGAAGAAGAGAGAAGGTTGGTTGTTGGATGCAGTGGGGGTATTTGGCAAAAATTTCCCTAAGTTGTCCCTATTCCTACGAGGCATGAAAGGAAATGTTTTTGGGTTGGTTTTCTATTTTTTAAAACTAGAAAGTACTTGTAGAAATGAAATTGTTGATTGAATGAAAATCACTGACAAAATGAAAAAGCTACTTGCTGAATTGAAATCCTACTTGCAGAATGGAAAGGAAATCAGATAATGGATTGTAGAAATAAACTAATGGCAGAATATTGAAGACAAGAAATAGAAGAAAAAAAGAAGTAATCACGTTCTACTCAAACACCTCCCCGGCAATGGCACCAAAAAGTGATGAGCGCTAGTATTGTAGCAAGGATGCTGCAACTCCTGGGCTACCAGCTTTACTTATCAACTTGGGGTTCGTACAAACTTGGAGGTGACAGTGTTGTATGCACAAGTAAAAGTGAAGGTCCTACCTGTTGTCACTGTTTATCTGGCGAGAACCCCAGGGGTTCCAAGCCAGACTTCTATAGAGTTAGAAGAAGCTTGATTCTTTGATGGAAGAAGAGCAAATCTACTCTAAGAGGGCTACTCTACTGCAGTAATGAAGAAAACAACATGTAATGCTAAATCAAACCATATCTTAATTAACCATTTAAACAGCTATGCTAATCAAAATTTCTAAATCAACACTAAACAAATGCTACTATCTAAGCTGCAGAAGTAAAGGGCATCAAACCATACTAGTGTGTAAGCCAAAAACCTAAACTAAATATGTTTTCACTTTTTTTGTTTTTTAGGCCAAATCAAGTATGCAAATTCATTGTTCTTGTGGATGTGACAGGTGAATGAAAGGTGATGGAGGATGTCTAGAAGGTTTATGGAGTGGTTGGATGGTGTGGAAGGGTCCTAGGAGGCTTTGTGTGACTTCCTAGGGGTTTCCCATCAATTCGGCCTCAAAACAAGCCGTTTCAGGAAAACCTATAGGATGTACTAGAAACCTACAAGATGATCCTGTAGGAATTACAGAAAACCTACAGGATACACTTGAGAGCTAATTGTGAGGTGTTGGAGGTGTTGGGAAGCTTGGGAAATGTGTATGATGAGTGGAATGGGGTGTTAGAAAGTCTAGGAGGACTCAGGAGTCAATATTCAAGATAAGAGATGGCTAGATTCGTTCAATGTGACTAGCGGAATTTCAACGAAAATCATAAAAAAAAAAACTAGTGAGGGTGCTGGTGGAACAAGAGATGGCTAAGGTGGATGAAGTGGAAGGTGGCTGCTGGTGATGAAGTCTGGGTTTCCTCCTGAAGTTCCTGCTTTGCTTAAAACATGTGTGTCCTCCAAGAACTGTGCAACAAGATACATTTTCATAAACTAGAAAATCATGAATCAATTGCCTATATTATGCATGAAGAAAGTTGTTGAAGGGAATGAAAGCATGAGTGAGGTATTATTGCAGAAATGGAGATGGAAAAATATGACAATGAAATCTGTCTTGCAACATGAACCAAATACTGAATCAAAGACAACAAACTCCATAACTCATGCAAGAACTAGAAATCTGTGTTTTTGGGGTTGTTGAAGGGTCCCTTCCTCAAGTCATGGTCCCAAAGGGAGGAAGTGAGGCCGAGACACCTGCTGACAACCTTATGGTGATCCTTTTTCTCCTTTCTAATCCGCTACTTGAAAGAAGGCACAAATGGAAGCAAATTGTCATGCAACCAATCTAATCTACACTATTGTAATGGAAATGCATCTACTAAGCAAAATGAACAATTAAACTATGAATCTATACTAGCATACATGTACAATAAAGAGGAGCCTTGGATGCTAGGGTTGGGCCCTAACCCAAGAGCTTAATCCCTCTGAGTTAACTCAGTGCTGGCTCAAAACAAAACTCATTCTTATTACCAAAACAATGGATTACATCAAAAACTATCACAATTCTTGCAGCTCGAAAATAGAGTAGAGTTTTACAATCAAAAATCTGAATCCTACTGAGGTCCTAAGCCTCTCTACTTATACATCTGAATTCTCCAACGACTTCCTTAAAATTAGGGAGGCTTGGCTCCCAAAATCGAGATAAACTAGTGCTTTGTCTTTTACTTGCTCAGTTGCCTTCTAGTCCTCATGATTTGGTTGTTTGCACTTCGAGCTGATGGAGGAATATTAGAATGGAGGAGTAGTAAATGAGGAGGATTTACTTCCTATAATCCCTCTCCCTTGTCCCATTCGAGTTTTGACCATGGTATTTGCCAAAATTCCTTGCTTTATCCTTTAATCCTGCATTAAATGCACTTTAGACCACAAAGCAAAATATCCACCTCTAACTCATCTCATAAACAAAATATAATCAAAAGTATGCAATAAGTTATGAGAATAGTCGGTTTGACTAAGCTAGGAGGTGAATTAAGGCCCATATAATTACCCAATGATGAGGCTCATGAAGATCCAAGTTTGCAAAAAGAATAATAGATTCTATTAACTCTAAGTCCGATGTAGAGCTAAAGGAACATGATCTTGTGGATAGAACAATGTGTGCAATGGAATTCAATAATATGATTATCAAAAATATCTAAAGAAAAACTATTGAGAAGAAGATGAATGAAATAAAAGAAGTAGTTTCAAGGTTCAATATCCTGTTTGATAAAAGAGTTAGAACTAGGATCACCTCTTGCTGGGATTTACAAGGAAATTTGCTGCCATGGAAATCATATGATACTTTGCTAGTGGAAGCAAAAAGTAAGATTGACAGCACTCATGAGAAGACAACAGTACTGAAAGGAGCAACTATTGTGAATTATCTTAATAAGGATTTTAAACTTCTGTGGATGGTAAAGACTTTGTTTACAGACAAGCCTACTTATAGAAGGATCACAACATTCAAAATGGCATTCAACAAATTGGAAGAAGCAGCAAAGCCAAATGTACCATTGTGGAGAAGATGCAAAGAGTGGATGATAGAAAAGACAAAAGATTGACCAACAGTGCCATCTACTCAAAACACCAATCCGACCAGTGACCAGCAACAACCAATCTTAACTTGATTTGATTTGATTTATGTTATTTTATTTTCTAAGAAAAGTGAGGTGTCTTGTACTCTCCAATGTAATATTTTAAAATGACTTTTTACTTAAGGCAGTTAGAAAGTAGTTAAGTATTTTAATAGTTTCTTGGTAGTTATTAAATGTCCCATGATGTACAAGAGGAGGAAAAATCAAAGAAAAAAGGTCTGAGTTTAGGGAATATGAAGACTACACAATTTTGTACTTGATGAATTGATGATTAATGAAAGAATTAGGAGTTTTTCATACGGTGCTGAGTATGATTTGTAATCTCTCTGTTATGTGTCATTTTGTCTCTTTCTCTCTTTGAATATGGTAATGAAGCTACGGGTCTTTGTTTGCTTCTGTGAATAAAGTTAAATTTCCTTAAAATAGCACTCCCATGTTTAAAGCTCCTTTCTCTGTATTTCCTCTAAGTTAAAGATAATAGTTTATGTTAAACACAACATATTGTCTTTAATCCATCCTAAGTATTCTTTACACAACATTTGTATTCAACACCACATGGCATCTTGAAATTTTCATATCAGCTATGTCAAGGGTTTTAAAAATAATGTTCTTCATACTCCTCAAGATAAAGACACTTTATACAAATGAGTGATATGCATAATCAAACTTTAATGTCTTAGGCGCAATTTCTCCACAGTCAAGAAATTGGTTTCTCGAGGAACAACAATGTCAACCATGGGGGATGATTCACCATTTTTGGAATAAAAAAGTAAAAATATTAAAAAATAATAAAATAATAAAACTACTTTTTTAACTCATATTTTCAACTTATCTCCCTAAGGTTTTACTCAAATTTCGAGTGGGAGTGCTTGTTGGATGAAAAATTTGATTCCTCACCAAAGTGTACCCATGTTGCATACTTTTGATGGACCCTACTACACGAAAAATGAGAAATACATGAAAAAACGTGATTGCAATCACGTTTTTCATGTAATTCTCATTTTTCATGTAGTAGGGTCCATCGAATGTATGCAACATGGGTACTCCTTGGATGAGGAATAAATTTTTGCCTCCAACGAGTGTTTTCAGTCGAAATTTTGAGTAAACCCATAGGGAGATAAGTTGAAAATGTGAGTTGAAAAGATAGTTTTTTCTTTCTTCCCTCTAAAATTTGATCATGTAATCTAATCTTATTTTATTATTTCCACTATTATTTTATCATTTTCTTAGGAGGCCCATTTTAGACCTCAAAATTCCCCTAATGAAAATAGCATGGTTAGGACCCTTTATCAATAGAATATATTCGACCTTCTGGAGTTGTTCAATTGAAAACACTACAAGGGAACTTTTTCAAGTCACTTGTTAATGTTGCCCACCTTAAAAGATATGTTTCTTAGTAGCACTTAGTGACAAGTTGGCTGACTATTTGTAAACTTTTAAATTAAATGATTAAATTATTAAATCTTCTCTCTTTGTTAAGTTCAAATTAGCAAGTTATTTAAAAGGTAGTTTTAAATTAGCATAAAAAATATCTAACATAACAGTTGAGGACTCAATAAAAGCAGCAAAATAATGAATTAAGCAGGAAGACTCAATGACATTATGAAATGAGAGATTGACCTTTGAAACCTTCAAAGAGAAAAGAAAAATATGGAACAACATCAACTTAGCAACGAGCGGTGGACAAAGCGCAAAGAAAGAAAGATGACCTTAATTTAGAAAGAATCGTCTGGTGGAACAAAGCCATAAAGAACTATTCAACATAATAGAGACCCAAGGCAAGAGCTTCGACCATCCGACAAAAGGAAGTTACAAAAAACTAGTCACTAATAAATCTCCACCATACGACTCTGACAACATATCACATAAAAAAAAAAAGAGATTTAAAAATCAAAGAAATCAAGTACAATCATCTTATCCTAACACGTCATATACTTCGTACGTCCCATCGCTATCGTACATACAACAAAAATGATATCAAGCCACTCCACTATTATTTATAACCTCATGAAGAAGGTGGCAATAAAATGGCATGCACATACTAAATGATGTTCAAGGAGAAAATCACAAATCGATGAGACATTTCAAGGGAGAGAAACCAAGCAAAAATGATGGCGCAATTAATTCCACCTCTATAAAAATCAATGAATGCTCGAGATTAACAAAAATATTGCCAAAAATATTATTCGACGCTCCCTATGACCTTGACAATATCCCAGATATCCCAAGTCCTCTAATCTATGATTCTTAACTCCTGGATTGCCTTTGAACTGATAATTACACAACGATTTCACAATGGCAAAGCATAAAGTTCGTTCTGAAGAGGATGAAATTATAGTTGAGCCACGGAACAAGGCAAGGTTTAACCTTGCCGAAAAAATAGAGTTAGAAGTGTGAATGCACAATATCACATTGTGAGTTAGTTAATTAGATTGATACTCATAATGTCATTTGAGAAAGAGATCATATGAGTATATTTAAATTGATATATTAATAAAATATAGTTATAAATTGATATCTCATGCTTAGAATTACAATCTTCTGATCCATCCAGATGTCTATCCAAAGCTTATCGAAGAAGTCTACTGTAAATTATATTTAAACACATTAAAAAAATATGTTAAAATTTTAATTTTGAATTACACAATTGGAAATACTTAGTTTTAAGTGTAAAAATGTATCCACTTCAACAAAAACGTGTAAAAGCATTTGTGAATCTTACCAATTATATAAAATGGCAACATGACAAATAAAAAACAATATAATTAGCGAAATAAAGAAAACAAAAACATAAAAAAATAGTATAAATGATGAAATAACACAAGTACATATCACTCTTTGTTGTCATCACCTTGATTATATTCCTCACTTGGCACGATAACATTGTTGTTCTCAAAAATATGTTTTGATCTAAGGTTGTGTTTTAATACGAACCACCAATCCTTATCCAACACATCTGGGTAAACAAATACATGGTTGTAGTGTTTGGGGAAAACATAAGGCTCCCTAACTTCATGACACATCTCTATAGAGTTGATAGATATCAACCCACTATCGATATCTTCCTTTACATTATTCTGATCAAAGGTGTCCCACCACTTGCACCTAAAAATAACACATTGGAACAGAGAGAATTCCACTTGAATGATCTCTTGTATCTTTCCAATGTGACCTAATGTCCTTATGTTGGAAAGTGCTTGGTTTGAATCCCCTTGGGTTAGAAGCATCCCTTGAGTTTCCCATGAAGTTTAAGCATAACAACAATACCTCACATTTGCGTGGCATCATAGCAACCTAACTATAGAAGCAAAATGTTGTTGTAGAGTCAAGGATTTTATTGTGCATCGTAAACATAATACTAAAGAATCTACATGGATACATGAATTCTAACGTACATCCAAATTTTATGTAGTTAAACATTGAATCAACTTCCACATGTTAATTATTTTCAGTTGGGAATGGAAGAGTCATGATTATTCTTAAATGCACAATTATTTTGCTTATAGTTGTCAAATAGAAGAGTCATGATTGCTATTAAGTGAAAAACCAATTATTATCTATAATAAACAAGGATGTTTAACTTGTATCATATGACTTTTGTGTTAAATACATGGTAAAGGTAATATCATTACCAACTTGGCTTGGCCCCTTTGAAATTGTAGCAAACTTAGAAACATTGATTGTAAGAAACAATAATGTGGTAGAAGAAATAAATGTTGCAACTTCTTTTCGATTCTTTGGGTTGTTGAATTACATGAAAGAATACTAAAATCTTATATATGTAGAAAAATATAGATTGAATTGAAGTCTCTAAAGGTATTTATGTTTCTAGTTAGAATATATGAACTAGTACTCTAAATGAAGATTAACAATACTAGGATGATGAAGCTTTGTGATGAAATTGGACAAGACTAGAGAGAAGTATTATGGAAAATTTCTCATAGTGCACTTCTATATCGAGAAAAAATCAATAAGATTATATTCTATCTTCTCTCTCTTTCTCAATGCTAGATGAGATTGAAAATTTTGTTCTTATATAGATACTCCTTGGAAAATTCATATTGAATAAAAGTGTGATGCCCTTTGAAATAAATGGTTTTTGGTAGAATCCTACATTGTTTATGAGAGAAATTAGTGTGATAAAAATTGTAATTTATTTTCGCTTCATTCTCAAAAAGATTAAGGGATTGAAAACCCCTTCAAATGACATTTTCAAAGTTCTGGATTAGGAATGAACTCCTACAAAGTATATTGTGTACATTGAAAAGAAATGACAAATATATTCTATCTTACAATTTTACAATTCAAAACAACATAATGATGTTGATCCCCTTCTTTACTTCAATGTATAAGATCAAACCAATGGTTGCAATTACAAATTTTGTGATGCCCATGATATTTGCCAAAAAAAAAAAATTATGATAAGGACTACAACAAAAATTGCCATACAACCTTACAATTTCCTCCCAAAAAAATGCGAAGACGCATGATAATCCGAGTCATGTTTTGGGTGGAAAGAATATGATAAGGGTGTAGCCTTTAGATTTTCCAATTGTAAGCAAAGAGAGTAAAAGAAAGAAATAGCATTGCAATAATAAATGCCATGTGCAGGAGAAAATCATAGAATGAACCTTCTTTACCTTAAAGGTAACTAGAAGTTCCTAAACAATTTATTTAATTCTCTAAAATGTTGACCTAAGAAATGGTTCATTGTTGCCATAAATAATATAGTCAAGTACCACAGGCACCAAAGCTAGCTATGTTGCACACACATTGTATAAAGAAGACTCCCTCTTACATGTTAAGACAAAGGAAAATATGGCTATGAATAAATGGGTTATGACTCCAGCAACTTGATTAAAGGGGACTATGCAAAAAATAAATGAATTGTTCCCACAAGCAATTAAAAAGGGAAGGTGACACTCAACAATATGATCTTCAGAATAATTTCATGGAAACAATGCATTTTATTGTTACATCTTGTAAGATACCCACTTACCACCCATAAACCACACTAAGGGTAGATAGGCAGTTACTATGATAGATTGACCTCCAGTGTCATGTTATGGAAATGTGGTCTAAAAATTTTGACCAAAATTAGACATCATCTTTTCAACCAACTCATTGAGACCTTTTTAGTGATACAATTTTTTTCTCAATCTAATTCTTGGATCAAAAGATATGGCCATTCAAAGTTTTAGCCAATGAACTCTTTCCATGTCATTGGATTCTTCCATGCGGCACCCATGTGGACCCCACATGGTGCCCATGTGGCATGCCATATCACTACCGTGTCACGCCTAATGTGGCTACCACATGGTTATACCACATCACTATACATGAGCCCTTTCCCATGCTTGCAAAATATATATATATATATCTATATGCACACACACACACTGATATACGTGTGTGTGTGTGTGTGTGTAAAAACCATCCCTTGGTTAATGTGTTTATACATATAAAACATTCCATATAATGTGAATCCACAATCAAATGGGGCCCATAATGCCACATAACCCCAGGGCTTGAAACCCTGAGTGGTTCCTTCATATGCCTCCATTTAAAACTCTATTGTTTGGGGAGTGGGACAAAATCCCCTTAATGTTATCTGATGGAAATAATTATCGTCCCTGGAAAGAACTTCCTCAACCCTTTTCTTCAGTGGCTCCCCCTTATAATGTCGGGGTGAAATCACGGCTTGAGACCTCTAGGGTAATGTCCTACTAACATTTCCCACTCTGGCCCTTTTTCCTAGAGCTCTTACACTTCCCCCCCTTTGGAAATCATTAGGGTGATGTCACACTCTCCATGTGCCCTCCTTCGGTAGTGCCACACATTGTTCATTCTTGGTCCTTGCCAAATGTCCATGACTGGGTGCCCATGTCACACCACATCGCTCCTTATCCAAATCATCTATTGTCATGGTGCCACGTGAGCCTGGATCCATGTCATCGACCCCATTTGGACTAGGTCCCATCAAGGTCTAGTTCCCTTGCAAAATGGAATTTTCTCGTTATAATTAAAATGTTGGCATCTCCAACCTTGGTCTCTATCTGATGGCTCCATTACATTCAAGCCTTTGACGGCCTTGATCATAACACACATTATTACCCTTTTATTCCTAGCCAGAACTCTTACCCTTTTATTCCTCAGGCCCCGAGATCCATCCAACAACCATAAAGGCTTGACTTCATCAACGATTGTGAATTAAATGAAGGATCCCCAACAAAGTTTCACCCACATGATTCTGCAACTTTCCCCAATGCTTTCCATATGTGAATATACATAACATAAGTGTTGATCCCTACAGGACTTGGCTTCTATCGCTCCCATTGCTTTAATATTATATATATAATATATATATATACACATATATATATTATATATATATATATATATTACACATACAATATATTATATATATATATATAAATAATATATTATATATATATATATAACAACACATAATATAATAATATATATATATAGATAATATATATACCATTACATATATGTATGTATGTATGTATGTATGTATGTATTCCATACGGTTTGGGATGCCCTCAACTCCCTACCATACAACCTATATCTCTTAAGATTATAAAGGCCCTCAACCCTACTAGCATTACATATACATAATATATGTGAATAATGTCATCCCTCCTAAGCTTGATTGATTTGGTCGGGCCTCTTTGAGACTTATAACTCTCAGACTGACACACACACACATATATTTATATGTTTATAGTTATCTCCCTTGAGCTTACAAATAAACACCATTCTGATATATAAGTCATTTTAATGTAGACATCGATTTAACTAAGAAAGATTGATCTATCTCCTTCATACTTGGGCCATATAGAACAAATTAAGGCCCATATTAACACAAACACACATATAATTCTTAGGATTGGGGACACTCATGAGATTCGCACACATAATCAAATACTAAGATCAACCATTCCCCAAATAATGAATATAAATAAGCATTTCACACTCACATAGAAAATCAACACCCCTCGACATTGTCATCAACATTGTAATGAGCATTGTCACAACACATTAAATAGAGACATGATATTTACATCCAAAAGAACACAAGTGAATACTTATCTTGTAATGAAGTCTGGAAACTGATATTGGGACTTTAACTCCCCACCCAACCTTAGATTGGCCTGCATTTTAGTCTTTCTTGCATCCAATCACCCCGAAGTCTGATTCCAAAGCTTGAGGAGCAGAGCTTAAAGGAGAAGAATCAATACTCCCAGTTGAAACAACGTATCCAAAGGCCAACTCACCTTTACCCACTAGCCAATCAGGAGTCAATCACAGTGAAAAAGGAATTACTTCCCTTATGCTTTCTCATATCCCCTATGTGTTACCCAAAGATCCTTTTATATTAGTCAAAATCATCACAAGATTCTTTATGAGCACAGAGTCTCACAACTCAACTTCAATATAAGAGTTCCATTATAGCAGGGGAAGTTTCATCAAATGGAAAATCTATTCCATGAGCATAAAGACAACTTCTGTAGGTGGTTCCATAGTGAGAGAAATCACCAACATTAACAATCCTAGTGGTTCATCAACCCCATAAGCACCTGATTGTCACTCTCCTGTCCAACATGTTCATAATTCCCCCAGCTTCTCAATGGGTTCATCAATTCTTAAGAAAGCCACTCTTTGTGGGTTCATTGGTCTTAAGGCAAGCCACTTCTCTGAAATTTTTAGCGTCCAGCAAGCCATCTTGGGTTTCTTTAGCTATGTTGCTACAAGAGTGAACTCTCTCTATGTGTCTGTGTGTTCTCCTCTCTATTCTCCTCTTCATGGGATCCCCCCTCTGTTCATCGTGCCATCACCTTATGTTTTATTTAGCCTTTTCCTATCAGTCCACTCTTGCTATGCCACCTTTAGAACTTATCCTCCCACATACCATTACAATAAAATTGGTTTCTTGTCCCTTGTGTAGTTAGCTAGGGTGGTTTTTTATTGGCCAGTGCAATCCATTCTTCATTAAAAAAATTTCCTCTTTTACTTGTGGAATTTCTATGAGGAGCATGGGTTCATCCTTTGTCCTCCTACAAAACTTAAAATACATCCATCCCATTAAGGCAAGCACGTTATCCTCCATGACTGATATTAATTCATCTTAGAATCCTCAAGCAACCTCCCTTCCCCCAAGCTCTAAAATCTATCTCCCAATTCTCAGACATATTTAATTTTAGCAAAGTGATTTAATATTTTTACAATAGGGGATTAACCAAGGCTGTCACAAACCACACTACCTTGGAGGAACACCATCCTTGATGTTCTACATTCAAACACAACATAAATATATGTTTTAAACCAAGCACAAAACATTTGGATTGTTTTACACACAACTCTATATGGTCATTTACAATTCATTTACTTTTGCTTCAACCAAAAAAAAAAATTGATATTTTGTCCAAATTTGATCATCCATATCCCATGTGGCTTCCTTGAGCCCAAAGTGGTTCCACTGCACCTTGAATTTATCGATTACTTGATTTTGGAGTGTGAGATGGCTGCGATCTAGGATGCATAGAGGTTCTAACTGAAACTCTCCCTCTAGATCTACCTACAGCACAAACCAATCAATCACATGATTAGCATCCTATACATATATTTTAAGAAAAGAAACATGGAAAACATTATGAACTTTTACTAATGGTGGTAAGGCCAACCTATAGGCCATTGACCCTATTCTTTCAAGAACTTCAAATGTCCCATAAAATTGTGGTTCCAACTTAACACATGACCCAATTTTCAAAGAGATCTTCATGGGTCTAACTCACATGTAAACACGCTCTCCAACTTTGAACTCTTTATGTACCCTATGCTGGTCCGCATAATTTTTTTGTCTTTCTTGGGCCATATTTAAATTTTTCCTGATAGTTACCATTTCTTGTTCCATTTCCTTAATCATATCTGGCCTAATAAGAAACCCATTCATTGGATCACTCCAGTTAATAGGAGTATTACAACTCCTCCCATACATAGCTTCAAATGGGCTCATTTTTAATGATTCTTGGTAACCATGATTGTAGGAAAAATCCACCAATGGAAGATATTATTCCCACTTCTTTGGTTGGTGCATCACACACATTCGAAGCATGTCTTCCAATATTCTATTTTTCCTCTCAGTGTTGCCATTTGTTTGTGGATGGCATGTTGTGCTAAATGCCAACTTTATCCCCAACTTGCAAATAACTTCTTCCAAAATTTGGAAGTAAATTTAGCATCTCTATCCGAGAACATTTTCTTGGGAACTCCATGCAGTCTCGCAACTTATTTAATGAAACCATGAGCCACTTGTTGAAAATGCAACAAGATGATGGAGCTTAGTGAAAAGAAGTCGCCTTCACTAAGTGGGCCCGCAGGCTATTTTTGGCGCAAAGTCTATTTTTAGACATGTCGATCATAGACTATGGATCAGGTCTATGGATTGCAGGTTGCTGTTTATGGATGATTGATCAAGTTGAGAAAATAGATGGACTCTATTTTTGATGAAAGTGTGAGTGATCACAGTGTGAGTGATCAAGTCTATTTTTAGACTGGCTGTCAAAAATAGAAAAGTCAAATATTATT
>APFE031322926.1:126819-197156 GCA_000404065.3 Pinus taeda | reverse complement strand
CATCAGTTAACTCAGTGCATGGACAGTTCAGTGGAGACAAGTGTTAGAGGTGGGTGAAAGGGTGAGACTACTATCAGTTGTGACTATAGTTGTGCATGAGATTTGCACAATCATTGATTAAGATTGCCAATGAGGATTACGCAGTACAAGCCAAGGGGATTCGAACTTGGATCTAATATATTCTCAACTTGGTTCGCATAGTATAAGCAAGCAAACATTGGAGGAGATTTGAACCTGTGGCTTGTTCAGATATGAGCTATTTTGTGTGTAGCATGTGGAGATAGTACTGAGTACTTGTGAGGAGTATTGTACTATGTATTGTTACATGTTCTCTATCATTATAATATATGGATAGTTGGGGATTTTCAGTTGTATGCTTTCCCCATTACATACTGTGTTGATATGTGTGATTGATGTTTCAATGTGTGCATGCGATTGTTTTTTTAATTCCACAAATTGATGATCAATGGTAGAGGAGGTTATGTATTATGCATGCATTCCGCAAATAGTGTATAATAAGGATAATCTCTGTGAATAAGTGTTATATTATTCAAATTTCTACATGGTATCAGAGCGAAGTTAATCATCAGTTCTATTATTCAGAAAGTGATTACATTTTATTTCTTCAGGCAGAGTCTGTAATCGGGCCAGGTAGCCTTTGGATTTATCCTTCTTTTGGACGGTGAGATATCTGGTAAATGCCCATACAGTCAATCTCTGCGCGAGAAATAATTTGTTCTCACGAATTTTAGATCAGAAGCGGTTGAGTTTTGAGCTAGTGGAATTCGAATTTGCAGCAGTGTTTTCTTGGTGTCGAAGTTGAAATGTCTTTCAACGGATTGTGATTGGAGTATGCCCATGAAGGCAGCTCGAATTATATTGCATGGAAAGACAGGATGGAGGCGGTGTTACATGACAATGGGCTGAAGGAGTTCATAGATACGGAAATCCCAAAGCCTACTGATGCTACTCAAGCTGAGGCTTGGCAAAAGAAGACAGCAAAATGTCGAAGGATTCTGTTGGAGGGCGTGAAGGATCACATTGTGTCCAGCCTCCATGGAAAGGCTACTCCATATTTGATGTGGAAATCATTAACAGAATTATTCCAAAGCAAGAACGACCAGAGGAAGCTGGCGCTCAAAGATAAACTCAGAAACATCAAATGCGAGAAGGGTGACAGTATTCCCAAGTATCTCACGAAGTTCACTCAGTGTCGAGATGAGCTGGGAAGTGTGGGGGTTACTGTCGATGATGAGGACTTGGTGAGCTTGGCTCTCCTTGGTCTTCCGAAGAGTTGGCATTCCTATCAGGACTCTGTCAATGGTCGAGAGAAATTTCCAGGATGGGAGAGACTTTGGTATGACCTTGTGCAAGAGGAGATCAGACGGAATACCAGGGACGGATCTTCATCAAAGGCATATCATGAAGAACATTGCGCTTTGGCTGCCAAAGCAAAGAAGGGGAAGAATAAGAAAACTTCTCATTCCGGTGCGAAAGGAAAGAAGTAGGACATGTCCAAGGTGAAGTGCTTTCACTGTCACCAGCACGGAAATTATGCCACAAATTATCCGCAGAAGAAGAAAAATAAGCAAGTTGCTGGATCTGCAGCGGGAGAGGCCTCAGCCTCGCAGTTTGAGATGGAATTTTCGTTGATCGCATGCTTGGTATCAAGCGTAATGGGATCGGTATGGTTCTTGGACAGTGGTGCGTCTTTTCACATGACAGGAGATCGAGATTTGTTTTCTGATCTGGATGAGAAAGATCTTGGAGTGCACATTGAGATGGGCGATGATGGTAGATACAGTGCGACCATTATCGGTACCATTTCCTTTGAGAGGGAGTCTGGTAAACCCTTCGTATTGAAGGAAGTGATGCATGTTCCAGGATTGAAGAAGAATCTTATCTCTGTGGCGATGTTAGAAAACAAGGGACATGATGTTGTCTTCAGCGATGGAAAGGCTTTCCTGCGTAGTAAGACAACTGGAGAAACCCAAAAGATAAGGGTTCGAGTCAAGAACCTTTATCAATTGCATGTAGATGGCTGCGCAACAATGGCATGCAAGGTAGAAGGAGTGGTGAGCCGGGATGATGGCGAGCTGTGGCACCAGAGATTGGGCCACCTTCACCATGGAGATTTGAAGATATTGCAGCAAATTTCTACTGGGCTTCCTAAAGGCACTCTTGCGCAGTCAGATCAGTGCAAGGGGTGTACTTTGGGAAAATTTGTGAAAGCCACCTTTCACGAGAAGGATAGTCGCACCACGACGATCCTTGAGAGAATTCACACAGACGTGTGTGGACCTTTCTCAGTAGCTTCGACAGCAAAGCACAAGTACAATGTGATCTTTGTTGATGATTTCTCTCGAAAGTGCTGGATCTTCTTCATGCAGAAGAAGAGCGAGACATACTCAAAGTTCTGTGAGTTCAAAGCACTGATCGAGAAGGAATCGGGGAAGAAGATGAAGGCTCTTAGGAGCGAAAATGGTGGTGAATTCATCTCTGGCGAGTTCAAGGACTTCTGCAACGCAGAAGGGATTCGAAGAGAGCTCATAGCTCCCCATAACCCACAGCAGAACGGGGTTGCTGAGTGGAAGAATAGAACAATCGTGGGTGTTGCACGGGCGATGTTGCATGATCAAGGCCTACCCCTTCACTTGTGGGTAGAGGCATGCAATACTGCAGTATATGTGCATAACCGTTGTCCTCACAAGATACTTGGCATGAGTACACCCGAGGACGCTTATTTTGGTAAGAGGCTTGATATTTCCCATTTGAGGATTTTTGGTTCTCCTGTTTACATGCATGTGACGAAGGATGCCAGGAAGAGGCTGGAGCCGACCACAGAGGTTGGGATATTTGTGGGGTACACTAATACGCCCCACAACTATCGTGTGTATTTGCTAGACAGTCGCAAGACTGTTGTGCGACGGGATATCAAATTTCAAGAGGAGAAGCCATGAAGTGTTCGCTTGAGAGGGAGCCAAACTTGCATACAGATGAGGAGTTATTAGTTCCTAAGGATGAGCTTCAGGATGTGGATCAGCCATAATATGAAATTCATGGAGTGGAAGAGACCACTCATGCAATGCCAACCATCAGAGGGCGAAAGCGCACTACAGAAGCTGAGCGACTGGCTCAAGATGTAGAGAAGGTTATAGGACCACCTACAGCATAGCACAGATAGAGATAGTCACCTGATCGGTACACTGGATACATGGCTCTTGTGAGCAAATGTGTCGTGACTGAGCCATCCTCTTTCGAGGAAGCTGTGGAGGATCCCGCATGGGTAGATGCCATGGTGGAAGAGTATGATTCGATTTCCAGAAACAGTGCATGGGAGATTGTCCCAAGACCGGAAGGGAAATCAGTGGTGGGTTCAAGATGGATCTACAAAGTGAAGCAGGCAACTGATGGGAGTGTGGAGAAGTACAAGGCAAGATTTGTTTCTCGAGGCTTCTCACAGATAGAGGGGATCGATTATGAGGAGACCTTTGCACTTGTCGCAAGGAATTCTTCCATACGGACGATTCTTTCTCTCCCAGCGCAGATGGGGTGGCACATCCATCAGATGGATGTGAAGACTACGTTCCTAAATGGAGTCATTGAGGAGGAGGTGTACATAGAGCAACCCAAAGGTTTCGAGATCTTCAGCAATGAGTCGCATGTGTGCAGGCTCAACAGAGGCACATCGGGATATGGATTGTGGTACAGACAGGAGGATGAGGTGAAGTTATGTGGCTTCACGGATGCAAATTGGGCAGGGAGCCCAACGGACAGAAAGAGCACATATGGAGAGATCTTCAGTATCTGGTCGACAGTAGTTTTTTGGTACAAAAGGAAGCAGAGATCCGTGGCACTCAGTTTAGTAGAGGCCGAGTATATGGTAGCAAGTTTGGCTGCATGTGAGGCTATATGGATGAGGAAGATCCTGGTCGGGTTGTTCAAGTCACACTTGGAGCCTACTGTGATTTATTGTGATAACCAGAGTTGCATTAAACTCTCAGCTACTCCAGTATTTCATGATAGATCCAAGCACATCAACATCAGATACCATCATATTAGAGATTGTGTGCAATGGAGAATCATGTTACTTTCATACATTCCCACGGAGGATCAGGATGTTGCTATCTTGATGAAGGCGCTCACCAGGAGCAAATTCGAATACCACAGAGGCAGGATAGGAGTTGCAGATAATCCATATCTTTTTGAGAGGGAGTGTTGAAAATGCAACAAGATAATGGAGCTTAGTGAAAATAAGTCGCCTTCACTAAGTGGGCCCGCAGGCTATTTTTGGCGCAAAGTCTATTTTTAGACATATGGATCATGGTCTATGAGTTGCAAGATGATATTTATGGATGATTGGTCATGTTGGTAAAGATAGATTGACCTCTATTTTTGGACATATGGGCGGAGTCTATTTTCAGACTGCTAGTCAAAAAATAGAATAGTCGAATATTATTAGCTCTTAACAATATTTGGACTATAAACATTATCTTATCCTCTTGCAGCACTTCAGTTCAAGCTACGAATGTGGCACATGCAACAGCCAGAAGGAAATACGCTTTTCCTATGGGTTAGTTGAGCTCTTGCATGATGGACTTCAGTTATAACTCAAGTGATTGAGTTTGGTGGAGTTGATTGAGGAGTTGATGGAGTTGTGTTCAGTTTGACTTAGTTGAACTAGTTGTATTTAGTCTAACTGACAAATACACTAGTGATGAGTGGTGTGAATTAATTATAAATTAATTCACTAATTATTAACTCATAAATCAACTAAAGAATACATCAGTTAACTCAGTGCATGGATAACTCAGTGGAGACAAGTGTTAGAGGTGAATGAAAGGGAAAGATAGCTGTCAGTTGTGACTATAGTTGTGCATGAGATTTGCACAATCAGTGGATTGAGATTGCCCAATGAGGATTTCGTAGTGCAATACAAGTGAAATACGAGTTTGGATCAGCCATTCTCATCTATTCTAATGCAAGATTGCGTAGTGGAGGCAGGCAAGCAGCGGAGGAGATTTGAACCTGTGATTGATTCAGATCTGAGCTAGTTTGTGTGTAACAGGTGGAGATAGTACTGAGTACTTGTGAGGAGTATTGTACTATGTATTGTTACATGTTCTCAATCAATATAATATACAGATAGTTGGGGGTTTTCAGCTGCATGCTTTCCCCGTGATATACTGTGTTGATATGTGTGATTGATGCTTCAATGTGCGCATGCGATTGTTTCTTAATTCCGTAAAATTGATGATCAACGTAGAGGAGGTTATGTATTATGCATGATTCCGCAAATAGTGTATAATCAGGATAATCTCTGTGAATAAGTGTCATATTATTCAAAATTTCTACACCATTAGTTATGGTGCCTAAAAAGAATGGAAAGTGGCATATATATGTTGATTATAGAGAGCTTAATAAAGCAACCCAAAATGACCATTTTCTCCTTCTGTTCATCAACCAGGTCTTGGACACATTGGAAGGAAAAAAATTATTTTCTTTCCTAGATGGCTTCAGCGGCTACAATCAAATTCAAATTGCCCTTGAAGACCAGGATAAGACTACCTTTACTTGCCCTTGGGGGAAATTTTCTTACAGGGTCTACCTTTTGGACTGTGCAACGAACCTGCCACATTCCAGAGGGATATACTCAACATTTTTTTCAGACTTGATAAATGAGGGGCTCGAGGTGTACATGGATGACTTTACACCTTATGGAGATGACTTCAAATCGGCATTAGAAATGCTAGAGAAATTTCTGCAAAGATGCATTTCTACCAAGCTCTGTTTAAGCCATGAGAAATGCCACATGATGATGACCGAGGGCCTCATCCTGGGTCACTACATCTCAGTAGCTAGAATTCAGGTAGGTCCAACAAAAATTCAGATAATTCTCATAATACCTACCCCCTCCACACAAACTAAGGTACGTAGTTTCTTGGGATTTTTTGGATATTATAGAAGATTTACAAAAAAATTCTCTCAAATTGTTGCACCGTTATATGCATTAACAGGAAATATCGATTTCATATGGACTGATAAATGTGACACTGCTTTTGAAGATTTAAAACGGCTTGTATCAATAGCTCCAGTATTACGGGGCCCAAACTGGGATTTGCCATTCCAGATCTCATCTGATGCTTCCGATACGGCCATTAGAACAGTTCTCGGCTAGGAGGAAGACAAGAAACCTTATGCGATATACTACATCAGAAAAAAATCGATCCCCTGCTGAGTTGAATTACACTATGACTGAAAAGGAATTTCTGGTTGTAATCTATGCTATTAATAAATTCAAACATTATATAACAGGAGACCTTGTGGTTTTGTATACTGATCACTCTGTTATTAAATATCTAGCTAATAAATATGTTACAAATGGAAGAGTGACAAGATGGTTGATCCTTTTGCAAGAATTCAACATAACAATCAAAGATCGACCAGGAAAGGAAAATCCAGTAGCAGACTTCCTTTCACATGTGCCAAAGACAGACGACTTGGCAACAGTAGAAGACCAATTCCCTAATGAGCACTTATTTGCTGTAATCGTGAAAACATCATGGTACGCGGATGTCGTAAACTAACTAGCAATGGGAAAATTACCCAAGCACCTGACACCCAGTGAAAGAAAACAAATAGTACAGCGGAGCACTCGGTTCTCCTAGATCGGGGGATATTTATTTCATACAAGAGCCAATATGCATATTTGAATATGTGTCAGGGAAGATGAAATATTGGACATCCTAAAAGCTTGCCACGATGGGCCTTGCTGTGAACATATTGCAGACCGCATGACTGATCACAAAGTTTTACAAATGGGCTATTATTGGCCCACTATTTTTAAAGACTCCAAGAAGTTTGTCTAGGCATGTGATAGTTGCCAAAGAATGGGCCACCCTGGGCAATCTGACGAGATGCCCCTACATCTGTAGTTAATCATTGAACCTTTTGAACAATGGGCATTAGATTTCATTGGTCTAATAAACCCATCATCTAATCAAAAGGCATATATACTAGCTGCAATAGAATATGTGACTAAAGGGGTGGAGGCAGAGGCATTACCAAGAGAAACGGAGGACTCAGTAATCCACTTTCTTTTCCAACTTTTCATACGATATGGATTGCCTAGATAAATAATCACGGATGGAGGGCTACAATTTGTAGGCCATAAGATTGCTGCGACATTAAAAAATCACCATATCATGCACAGAATCACATCTCCATACCACCCGCAGGCAAACGGCTAGGTAGAAAGCACCAATAAAGTAATTGAGACAATGCTCACAAAGACAGTCGCATCACATAGACGTGACTGGGCTACCTGATTGCCAGAAGCCCTATGGGCATACCGCACGACATGGAGAAATACCATGGGATATTCCCCATATCATCTAGTATTTGCCAAAGAACCTATCTTCCCAATCGAATTTGAAATCCAAACATTGAGGATAGCTCAAGAAGTAGGCTTGGACTTAAATGAAGCACAGATTAATAGGCTGCATCAAATCAATGAATTTTATGAAATCTAGTTATCAACTCTTCAGCATATTGCACTGATCCAACAACAAAGAGCGAAATGGTATGATGCCCCTATCAAGAAGAAGATCTTCCATGAGGGTGATCAGGCACTTCTGTATGATTCTAGGTTCCAGGATTTCCCAGGCAAACTCCAAACCAGATGGTTAGGCCCCTATGAGATACAAGAGGTGCATGATAATGACACCTTCACATTAGCCACCATTGATGGATCTGCCTACTCTTTTGAAGCGAATGGACATCGAGTACACCTTTATCACAAACCACTTACCAAGGAGTCCTTTTGCCAACAATTACGGGAAGATCCCACTATACAAATTCTTGCTGAGGAGGGAAACCCATCCACAGCATCGGTCTAGTGAAGAATTTATTTGTTTTGAAATTTGTACATAAATTTCCCTTTTTGTTTGATTGGATTTGTTTGTATAATAAATTGTATATAAGTTTTTTTCTCTATTTTTCCTTTGATGTTCCCTCTAAGGAACAACAATGTTCATGTGGATTTTCCCCTGCTATTCCCTACAAGGAACATTTGTTGTTCCCTCTAAGGAACAACCGTTGTTCCCTCTAAGGAATAGCAATTTCGTTGTGAAATTTTTTCTTCTTGTTGTTCCCTCTAAGGAACAGTTGTTGTTCCCTCTAAGGAGCAGCAACTTCTGCATGCAATTTTTTTCTTCTTACTGTTCCCTACAAGGAACAGCTGTTATTCCCCCCCAAGGAACAACTGATGTTCCTCTAAGGAACAATCAATGTTCCCTCTAAGGAATAGCAATTTCCGCATGCAATTTTTTCTTCTTGTTGTTCCCTATAAGGAACAGCTGTTGTTCCCTCTAAGGAACAGCCGTTGTTCCCTCTAACGAAAAGCAATTTTCGGGTGCAATTTTTTTTCTTCTTGTTGTTCCCTCTAAGGACCAGCTGTTGTTCCCTCTAAGGACCAGCTATTGTTCCCTCTAAGGAACAATTGTTGTTCCCTCTAAGGAACAGCCATTGTTCCCTCTAAGGAACAACAATTTTCGTGTGCAAATTTTTTCTTCTTATTGTTCCCTACAAGGAACAGTTGTTGTTCCCTCTAAGGGACAGTTTTTCTTCCCTCTAAGGGACAGCCACTGTTCCCTCTAAGGAATAGCAGTTTCAACGTGCATTTTGTCTTGTTTTTCCCTACAGGGAACAACTGTTGTTCCCTATAAGGAACATCAATTTTTGCATGCATTTTCTTCGTTGTTATTCATTCAAGACTACAACTCTTCCCCAAAAATGCAGACATTCCACCAGGCTGAGGAAAAACTTAGGAGAGGTCGAAAATCCCCAGGGGAGTATCAGCCAACCCATAGAACTATCCAGCCCAAGAAGTGAGCAATATTTGCAATTAGAAGGACGGGATGACCCTGAATCAAACCATGAGGAAGAAACAGGACATTCTGGAGATGAGCAAAGAAATGAATCAAGACTCCCCTCAACACCAAATACAAGTCCCCCAGGTGATTTATTTCATGATATCGAATTTGCCCAGATCCTGGCCAATATGAATGATTTCATACAGCCTGAAAGCCTGCTCAATTTTAATTTGGGAACAACGCAATCTCTAGAGAACTCTGGCCATGACAAAATTCTATCAGAAAATGTAAGTCGCGAAGTAGAAACAGGTGCAGAAGCCATTCAAGAAGAGGTGAACCAACCTGGTGACATGCCTCCAGGAGAACCCAGCCAGGTAGGCCTAAACATGGAGAATATAGGCCAAACAGAAGGAGTAGAAATAAGCCAGGAAAATGATTACCAATCTAGGGACACGATTCTTTTATAATAGAGCCAAGATGAGCAATCGGGCTCGTTAGAAGCAGGAACTATTAACAGAACAATTTCTCCCCTAAAAAAGTACAGAGCCAAAATTAAAAAGCTTAGGAAGGAATAGCAGAGGCTTCGGAAAATGGTAAATAGGCTCAAGAGAAAGATAAAAGAAATATTAGTGGGGAAGGTTCCAGACAAAACCCCGGAGATAGTAAACACGACAGTTCAAACTGAATTGTATGAAAGAAGGGCTGCAGGGACTCAAACTGAGCCCATACTCACTCAACCTATTAAGGAATAGCATGCAATTCTTTCAGAAGTAGCTACCCAGATAGAGGTTGTACCCTCTTATAACATAGTTATTCAGATGGAGGTGGTACCCTCCTACAGCATGGCTACCCAAACGGAGGTTTGGACCTCCCATAATAAAGAAACACAGACAGTAGGCATTCCTTCTCATAGCAGAAGTACTCAAACAAACATTCAAGCCAAAGATATCATGACAAGCAATGACCCCAGTATATTGAAGCTTCAAGAAGATTTAGCACATGCTCGGATTGCCGTAGAACGGCTTGAACAAGAAACTGTCTCCTAGAAAAATTACCAAGAATTACATAGGCAGCTTCGGGACATGAATACATCAAAGAGTGAGACCTTCGACAAATATCGAAAAGAAAAAGAGAAAATTGAGAAAATGAAGCTCAGATTAGGGAAGGTCATGAGTCAAACAGACACTATCTGCTCATTATACACTGATGTCTTGGCATGCAGATCTCCTACCAATAATTATGCCTTATTTTTGTTAGAACGATACTTGTTAAAAATTAAACCTGTGAGAGCTAGAAAACCAATCAAATTAAAAACAACTGAGGATTTTATAAATTGTTTCAAACAACATGGGGTAAAAGTTCAAAGGTTGCTTTGTGAATTCTACCTACACAATTTTGTATTAGAAGAAGAGGTGGAAAAGAACCCCAACCCTTTTGTGGGGGATGTTCAATTCCAATCCTTTATCTCATTCGTTGTCAATCAACTGAAATGGTTCAAGGCTCATAATGCATTCTAGAGACAAGAGCATGGACTAGATCTTTGGGTTAGAAGTGAACCCAAGCACCCTTTGCAAATGCTAGCCAATCACAAGAGTCTGATAACAATGGAAGGGGTGAATAAAATTTTGAGCCCTATTCAAAAAGAGACTGTACAAAAGGGAGTAGAATACTTCCTCTCCATTCAGGAATGGCTGCAACCACGCTCAGGTGGACAGTCTCCACTAGTATTGTATAGAATAGAGAACCATTTAATTACAAAAAATTTAAGCTAGCTGCAGACCGTTTTGTCACATATAGCAATCTCATTTTGCGAGAAGGTCCTTATTGGCTAGGATGTCGATTCCATAGCCCCATCATTTGGTATCTTGCTGAAGGTTATCGAGCTATATACGAATTGCCTGAAGGACAGACAGGGCCTATCTTTGAGCTCTTGGCCAAGAACCATGGCTTTAGACCACTTTACGACATTCCTTCTCCAGCTTATTCTTTAACTGCTCTGCATACAAATTACTTTATTTTCATGAGGACATGAAACAAGGTAAGCAGGGGAGTATGTTGAGTCACGAAATGGGTATGTAGTTATTATTAATCTCATCATCCTTTTTCCTTTATTCTTATCTTTTCTATATCTTAATGCGTTAATATATTGAGGAATTATGGTAAGAAATGAAGGAATTATTTGCAGTTACGATTTAGCTAATTATTACCCTTCTTTATGCAAGAAAACAACAAAAGGGACAATTGTTGTTCCCTAATGAAGGAACAACAAAAATAAACAAGCTAAGGAAGGAACACGGTGGTTCCAGACAAGGCTAAAGATGAATCAAGGGGATTAGCGCGAGAAAGGAAAGGATGTCTGAAGTTGGAAATTGGTTGCAAATCCCTCAGGATTAGGAGATCCTGAGGGATCGCATTTACCATTTATCTTTTACCCTTTCTGATTATAAAAGGAGACGATTGTAAGAAGAAAGGGGAGAATCTCCGTTGATATTGAATTTGTAATTTTAATTACAGACTCTCGTTGTTGAGCGAACACAGTTATATTGTAATGTTGCTTACATTTGATGATTAATACATAAGTGAAGTTGTTGTTCCCTCGCGTTATCTGAAGTAACTTAGCAGTGTTTGTTAGCGGCTAAGGGCCCAGCGTCTGGTGGATTTAATTGCTTCCTTTGTGTCATACATTTCCAATTCTCGCAAGTGTGATGGTTTGATAGTTTTCTTGCTTTCTGTGACTTTATCTCCTTTGTTGTTTATTGTTTTCTTGTGTTGACAGAATATCTTTGCTTTATATGACTTACAACATTGTTGTTCAATTCAGTTCACTTTCATTTTAGATTGAGTTACTCAGATAAATATTCAACTTGATTTAATCAACAGTAAAGAGTTTAACTATCGTTGTTGGACTCTCATATTGATATCATTGTTGTTTAGATTATTTACTGGAGATTGGGTTTGATTTAGATTAAATTAGTTAAGAAGAAATGACTTGTTGCTACTGTACTCTCAGCTGATGCCATTGCTAGTCAAATTGCTTGAGTAAGGATTGATTACAATTTCGGTAGAAGATTGAGTATTGAAGTTTAGACGTTATATTCCATTTAATGATTGCAATTGGAGTTTATTAGATGCATCTGTTTACTCTTGTATTTAAAGATCTATACTACAATTTAGGAAACATTACTCTCTAAATTAATAGTAGCCACATACTTTGTACACTCTTGAAATAAGAGGACTTTCCCGGGTTGATAATTAATGTGGGATAATTAGGAGTTTTAAAAGGCACCTTTTATCAGCCAACAATGGGTTCTCGGGGTACCACCAGATCAAAATCACACCAGAAGACAGGAGCAAGACGACCTTCGCAATGGAATGGGGTTGCTTTCAATACACCGTTATATTGTTTGGGTTAAAGAATGTGTTAGCCATCGTTGCGTGCATCGTTGTTTCCACATACAAAGAATACATCCACAAGTTCCTGGAGGTCTATCTGGATGATTGGATTGTCTTCAAATTAGTTAAACACCATGTAGCAAGCTTACACTTGATGTTGGATACTTACTGACGACACCAAATTGCGCTAAACCTTAAGAAGTGCACATTCCTCGTTCCCGTTGAAAACCTGTTGGGACACATGGTCTGCAAACAGGGGCTGATGGTGGACTCTATGAAGATTGCAGTAATTCTAAATTTGGAAGCACCGAGAAGTGTTAAACAGCTACGCGCTACCTTTGGACACACAAGATACTACAGGAATTTCATCAAAAGCTATGTCCAAATCACCGCGCCAATGGAGAAATTATTGAAAAAAGATGTTACATTCCACTGGAATGATGATTGCATGAAAAACTTGGATGTCCTAAAGGTGAAATTGGCCTCCGCTCCAATCTTGGTCTTCCCAAAATGGGATGTGGAGTTTCATGTCCATGTTGATCCACCGTGTATTGCACTGAGCAGTACTCACACAAGAGGGTGGCGAGGGCTTGGACCACCCTATCGCATTTACAAGTCATAGATTGTCTAAAGCCGAGAAGAACTATTCCACAACTGAGCGCTAGGCGTTAATGATGGTGTATGAACTCCAAAAATATTGACACTATTTGCTAGGAGGACATTTCAAGATGTATACAAACCATTCCGCACTGAAATACTTGGTCAATAATACTGTGTTGGGGGGGCTCATATGCAGGTGGATCTTATTATTTCAAGAATATGACTTTGAGGTTGCAGTCAAACCTAGGCGCCTGAATGCTAGACCGCATCACTTGTCGCGTATTGAGACGAGCGAGGAACCTACTAGCTTGGGGGAAGGATTACTTGATGCACAAATCATTGCGGTGCATGTCGCAGACAGGCACTTCGAAGATATAATCCATTTTTTGACAACATGGACTGCGTCAAACGAATACTCTGTCCAATATAAGAAGGAATTGGTGGTGCGCACGTCGAATTTTTCTGTCATCATGGGGCACCTATACAAAATGGGAAATGATGAGATATTGCGAAGATATGTACCTGAATTTGAATGAAGTCAAATCCTCGTGGAAGCACATGGGGGTGCGGCAGGAGAACACTATGCAAGACACGTGACCGCACAAAAGATTCTTTGCGCAGGGTTATGGTGGCCAACTCTTCACTAGGATTCAAAAGCATATTGTAAGGCCTACGGTATATGTCAAAGAACTGGAAAACCATCGCGAAGGGACGAGATGTCATTGAATTTGCAAAAAACACTGCAATTGTTCGAGAAATGGGCAATTGACTTTGTGGGACCTAGAAAACCTCAAGGGAATATGGGCGCACACTACATCATCACCACAACAAAGTACCTGACACGATGGGTGGAAGTGCAGCTGGTCAAAGACTGCACGATCGCTACGGCTGCCAAGTTTTTGTTCGAAAACGTGTTGACCTGGTTTGGCTGTTCGAAAATCTTAATGACTGATCACATAATACATTTCTTGAACGAAACCATCAACGCGCTCATAGAAGAATTCCAGGTGTATCACCAGAAAATTACACCGTACCACCCACAAGCCAATGGAACTGTAGAAGCCTTCAACAAAATACTGGAGACTGCATTGACCAAAGTGTGCAACACGAAGTGAAGAGATTAGGACCTGCACATACCTGCAATGCTATGGGCTTACAAGATAGCGTGCAAGAAACTGATGGGATAAATACCTTTCCAGTTAGTTTACGGCGTGGAAGCTGTCATGCCGATGGAATATATCGTACCTATTCTGCACATAGCAGTGCTCACAGGGATGACGGACCGGGAAGCTCTAGAGGAGAGGCTTGCGCAATTGGAAGAACTTGAGGAAGAATGATTCTTGGTTGGGTTTCATCATAAGGTACAAAAGTAGCGTGAAAAATCCTGGCACGACCGCCATATCAAGTTGCGCACCTTCAACGTAAATGACTTAGTGCTGTTGTATGATAATAAGTTTGAAAATTTTCTGGGAAAATTCAGAATGCATTGGCTGGGACCATACGTGGTTAAGGAGGTCACAAATGGAGGCACGATTTAGCTAGTCAAACTAAATGGAAAACCCTTCCCAGGAAAAGTAAATGGCAGCTGCTTGAAGCCCTACACGAGTGGGCCAGCTGTCTAACTAGCCGGCTGAAGCATAGTCTTCGTGCTCCGAGGAGCCAAACAAAGGCGCGGGACTATAAACATACGCATCAGATGCCAGTACAGATGTAGGGAAACAATTCAGACATGGAGGTCTTAGAACAGAGGATACAACAAATTCAGCAAACAACGGCTCAGTGCGCTACCGACATCAACACAGTTCAAGGACAGTTGAAGGAACTCCGTGCCAAGATCGCCGCATCGACAGAGTGACTCGAGGGCGAGTCACGATTTTTGTGTTGGGGGCTTGTTGGGCATGGAATCCCCCCCCACGAAGCATGTTTTCTGGTTCAAAGCCCATGTTTTGACCGAAGAATGTTGTAAATCCACACGAATTGCAGGCGAGGAAGTATGTTAGAGTCATAGGGTTGTCCACCCTAGTTTTTAATGTAATGTAAGCCTACCCATGGTCTGCAGACAATGGGATTGTACAAATAGAGCGAGGCTCTAAGTGTAAACAATAGATAAAAAGAGCAAAGTATGAGGTAGAGAAGTAGAGGCACAAAGCAAGTGTCTATGTGCGTCTTGGGTTGTAGAGTAGGAAAAAATCTCTACAGCTGAGTGCACTTAGGCATAATTGTCCACAGCTGAGTACGCAAACCTATGCAGTTGAGTGCATAGGGCGAAGTTGAGTCTGTAACCAGAGAAGAGAATAATAAAAGAAGTTTTATCCAAATTCTGTGTATATATTCTTGAGTTATTACATGTTTGATATCAATTGCAAATATATTGTTTATTTAATGTGCGCACTTGCATGAATGATTTGTATTGCTAAGTATACTTTACACATGCAAGTAAGCTAAGTTAATCAATTAACAGTGTAATATTAGTAAGGACTTGGGTAATAAAAACGTTTGGGTCCCGAGTAGGTTGCGCGACGGCAGCATCTCAGGCTGCGAGGAACATGTAAGTGCGCATAGCGACGTGCGCGCAGGGTCGAATTGTGGACCACTTGAACTCATCAAACATCTCCAATGAGCAGAAACCTGGTTCTAGCACCTTCCCATACTACTTCGAGTGATATCTCAGTCCACGCTCCACGGACTGTTACCGAAAGGGCCAGTATTACTAGGATTTGTTTGGCAAAATCACCTATGAACCTGGGTCAGGCCCCAACAAGCCAACAACCTCCTTTCTATGTATAGGAGTCGAAGGGGTCACAGTATAATCAGAGCCAACATAACAATAATATTGTAAGGGCACAAAAATAACAATAGTGGGCTTATATGGGGCACAATAATAACAATATGGGGACTACATGGACACAACAATACAATAAGCGAGTTGCACTAATAATAATAAAGGGCTACACTAGTAGTATAGGGACCTAACAACTTGTTCAAACAAAGAGGTTTGGTAGTAGCAAGGCAAAGCAGGAAGCATTGTTTTGATTATGGTTTTTGTGTGTAAAGAAAGTGTCTTTTTGGACTTATGGAAATTACAATTTTGCACCCTATTCAAGCGACATTGCAAATTTTCTGATCAAATGGATCTATGGATGCAGACAAATAACGATAGTAAAAAATATATATATATAAGCTAGGTTGTTTTATGCGAGAGTAAATTTCTTACTATATTAAAAATAAAAGAGCATGTGGTAGTCTAGGAATAAAAAATGTGAGAAGGAAAATATAGGGTACAAGGAAGGGAATAAGATGTGTTTTCAAACAATATGTAACACCAGTTAGATAATAACCATAAATAGTGTAACATAATAAGAGATAACAACCATAAATAGTGTAACATAATAAGAGATAACAACCATAAAGGAAAAACTTCCACAATAGGGGAAAAGAAACGTTAAACTAATTTCCTAAAGATAGGAAAAGTGTACATGCATATTTGTCAACATGTAAAAAACAATGCAATAAAGAGGAAAAGCTAAATATCTGTACCTTTTGGCAAGGAACAACAAAAGATATCCTGCTAGGTCAAAACATATTTTTGTTATGTAAGTGGTATTTAAATATGACAAGGAAAATGACTAAATTAGTTTGGCCAAGTAATGCCTCTAATTGCAACGTTTGTAAAATACCATGAATCATTTGCAAAGTAGCAGCAAATTGTTCCTCCAAATGAAGTGAAGTTATAAAATAACAATATGAAGATGGCTCAACTGTATGCAAAAGGGAACAAAAGGATTCCTTGTCCAAAAAAGTGTGCTAATTTTCAAGCTAACAACAAGATGTGAGGACCTTTTTAAATAATAAAGCAATGAAGGAGGACAAATTAGCCTTTTAGAATCACATGGAAGAGGAAGACATAGTGGAAAGTCACTTGGGAGATTTTCTCAGAGGTATGAGAAATGCAATTTCCAATGTCATTATTGTAGAATATTTGAAATGTATGCATATGAATGTAGGAAAAAAATGGTATGGATAAACGAAATGCAAATTTCATTAAGGAAAGATTTGAAAAAATAAGTGAAGAGAATCAATTTTTGTTGCAATATAGAATAAGAAAGCAATAAAGGGGTATAGTATGTAATGTTGGTTGTGCAACTATCACTGAAAATAAAAATGTTTTTGAATCACTAAAATCTAAGGTGAGAAAGTGAAATAACAACAAAGTATCAAGCATGAGTGAATGAGTTATCTCGAGTTGCACTAGAAAGGTGACAAGAAACAAATCCCTGTATCAATGGTTTAAAACATACCGCATTAGTATGGAGCAGTAATTGAAAACATAATTTGTATGGTAGCGTAGGGAATAAAGATGAAGTATACAAAATTTGGCCATCTTATGAATTGGCATTTCCTATGCCAACAAACAAAGGCTATATATGCTTGATTTCTTTATTGGTAAGAATGGGGGATATTGAGGGAGTTGAGGCTTATGTTAGAAAATGGTTATCTGTGAAATCATTTGATGATATCATAGTATCCAATTTCCTCCTTTCTGCTTATACCAAACAAAATCATGCAGTCATCGATGATGTCTTAGAACATTGTATATCTTGTTGTATTATTTTAAAGTATATCATGAATCAATACCCCAAATTTTATTTTTTAAAATAATTACAATATTAATTTTATGAAATACAAATATCAATATTTTTCAACCCTTGACAATTATCTCAAACTCTCTACTTCTAAACCCAGAGTATATGATGCCAAATGAGGGATTCTTTCAATCCTTGATAGCTATCTCAAATTCTCTACTTCTATGATGAATTTATATCCTTGCAAGAATTTTGTTATCTGTAATGACTACTGGAAATAATTTGTTGCAGAATTTTAATAAATCCTCTCTCATGGCTCTTCAAATCTTATTTTAGATTTACAGGAAGTCTGATCAATTCTAGGTCTTCAATCCTCACTTTCACCGGTGATCCAGGTGGATATTGGTGGCCACCCACCAATTCCACTTGAACCCCCACCATTGTTTCTTTCAGTTTTTCAGTTTCCTTAATTGTAGCACAGTTTACTATTTTAGTAGTTTTTCGGGTCCTAAACTTCCTGATCTGTTTTGAGGCCCTAAATGACATTTTTTTGGAAATCTACCGCTAACAATTTTTTTTATATAAAATTGTCTTTTTCCATAGTCCTCGGAGAGATCTTTCCAATGGGCTATCATGCGTGTCAAACGGAGATAATATGACCAAGTCGCAACCCCAGGAAGTTGGTTGTCCAACTCACCCCAATAGGGCCCATAAACTCTTGGTGTTACAAATCCTCGAGTTAGGGTTTTGGTTGTTTATGGTTTGCTCTTATTGTTCAATTATAAAAAGGCCCTTGAGCCTCATTGTAACACAGTTCAAAGGCATGTAGCCACCACATCTCTTCTCAGAGATAAGCTAACATTGCCTAAGCTAGTCTTATTTCCATTCTGTTTGTAAACATATTTCAGTGTTAGATATTAATGAAATGAAGTGTTATTTCTATTGCATCTTTGTATTTATGGTTATATCTATAATTTGTTGTGTTCCTGTTTAAATTTGGATCAATGGTATTAGAGTGGTCTGCTCTTCCTCTGTTTTTATTTGCATGTCCCCAACAAGGTCGAGATATAAGGAGTTAGGGCTTGAACTGATCAAAGCTTTGCAACACCAGCCTCATAAATCCCGACGACCTCCCATGGTAGACGAATAGAAACACGAGGGGGCAGGAGATCCTATCAAAATCTTGCTCAAGGAAGCCCTCGAGCGACAAAGGAACGCAATGATGGACAACTTTTTCTAGATCCTTCAGTGGCTACCCAAGTGCGATGCATCTACTTCCGGTAGCTACTCTGTAAGCACCACACCCTTTAAGGTACAAGTTAACTTTGACATTCCCATATTTGAGGGTCAAATAGATGAAAACATTGTAGATAAATGGTTAAATCTGCTAGAAGGATATTTCTTTGTTCATGATTTTTCCAGCCCGGAAAATATCACCTTTGCACTTCTCAAATCAACCCCCCACGTCAAGGACTGGTGGGAAACCTACTGCGAGTAGAAGGATGAAAGTATGAACTCACTGTTTTCAACCGCACCCACTTGGAACTTGTTCCAGGATGCCATCAAGGAGCAATACTACCCTGTCAGGAGCTATGAAGACAAATACATAAAGTGGACAACGCTGCGACAAGGAAGGGACCAAGATGTGTCGGAGTTTACCAATGTTTTTCATACCCTTCGCACAAAGTTGAGTATCAAGGATTCTGAGATGCATTTGGTTCTCAAGTACCTTGGCTTCTTGCATAGGTACATCTAGGATGAGATGGAATTCATGGACATCTACTCGCTCGACACAGCATATCAATATGCAGTCAAGATCGAGAAAAATTTTAAGCAGAAGAAGCGAGACTTTAGAACTGTGAATCCGAGGCAAGGGAAAGGTGCCCCCAAAACATAGAACAAAGGACATAGCCAAGGTGGGATGGCCCAGGACAACTCGCCAAAGCTGCAAGCAATGAACAATGATGTGAAGCCGAAGAAGGACACGGGAAAGTGGTGTGAGTTCCATAAGAGTTCCACTCACAACACAAGTGAGTGTCGGGCCAAGCAGTCACTGGTGACCGAGCTAAAGGCTTCAGAATCAGATGCATGTTATGACTCTGAGTTAGAACCCAACAAGGGGAATGACAAAGGGAAGCAGGTTATCGATGTGAAGTCCAACGCCATCATTGCCACCACAAAGATCAAAAGTAGGAACCTGAAGATCCAGAGGAGGAGGAGTGCCCCTTCCACTCCCAGATGTGGGTAAAGGGTTCCCCGCTACAGTTCATTGTCGACAACGGGAGCCAAAAGAACCTTATTTTGGCAGAGATCGTGAAGAAGTTGGGCTTACCGATGATAGCACATCCACAACCATACACCATCGTGTGGCTTCACCAAGGACGGGACTTTCGCGTGAACCAGCAATGTCACCTTCCATACAACATCAAGCCCTTCACGGATGAGGTATTATGTGGCGTTGCTCCCCTTGATGTTTGTGATGTGTTATTAGGCCAACCATACTTATGGAATTGACATGTTTTGTATGAGTCAAAGCCTCGTGTTGTTATTGTTACTTTGAGAAATAAGTTGTATAGGACACTGGAGGTAGCATCGCCTATCGCCATCTCTTTGGTTACTGCAAAACAATGCAGTAAGCTCATTTCCAAAACCGGGAAATTTGTTTACCTGATGATACATCCTCAGGCAAAGAAGAAGATGGTGGCCACGACCTCCAGACAAGGACCCTTCGCATGGCAACAACAGATTGACAAGGTTGTGGAGGAGTACAAGGATATCTTCACCTCCCCCACAAGGGTGCCTCTGCACTGTCAAGCACTCCATCAATCTGACCCGATGTGTGCTTCTGCCCAATGGACCAATCTATTGGCACTCCGTTCTGGAGAACGCATAATCAAGAGGCAGATTCAGGAGCTGCTACAGAAAGGTCACATCCGTCCAAGTTCATCGCCCTGTGGGAGCCCGATCATGTTGGTACAGAAGAAGGATGGGACTTGGAGACTCTGTATTGAATACTGGGCGCTGAAAAAGATAATTGCCTGGAATAGGTACCCAATCCCATGAATTGATGACCTTCTGGACCAACTGAAGTGGGAAAAAATATTTCAGCAAGATTGACTTGAAGTCCGACTATCACTAGGTACCAATCAAACCCTCCGATGTGTGGAATACTTCCTTCAAAGCCAAGGAGGGCCTTTTCGAATGGTTGGTTATGCCTTTTGGGTTGACAAATGCTCTTGCAACCTTCATGAGGCTGATGGATGACATCTTGTATCCATTCACCTACTCATTTGTAGTGGTATACTTGGATGACATCATGATCTTCATACAGAGTTGGGAAGAGCACCACCACCACATCCAACGGGTTCTCCAAACACTGCGACAACACAAGTTGTGTGCCAATTTGGAGAAATGCACTTTTGCATAACCCAGGTTCCGTTTCTAGGATACATTATTGATGAACAAGTGATGCATGTGGATCCAGCCAAGATCCAGGTCATTCGGGATTGGCCAGCCCCAACCACTTTGATAGAGCTCCGTAGCTTTTTGGGTCTTGCCAATTTCTACCGCAGGTTTGTGTTGGGATTCTCTCATATCACTTGGCCCTTGAGTCAAGTCACCATGGGAGGAGTGAAAGAAAAAATATTTTGCTTTGAATCTCAACAGAAGGCATTCACAGAGTTGAAACATCATCTCTGCTCTACACCAGTGCTCACTTTACCATACTTGCAACAACCATTTGAGATCGAGACAGATGCCTCTGACTATGCTCTTGGGGCAATCCTTACTCAACAGGGGCATCTAGTGGCATATCACAGTGAGACACTTTCAGATGCAGTCCGGAAGTATCCCACTTATGACAAAGAGATGTATTCCATTGTGCAAGCTTTCCGACAATGGAAGCATTACATTTTGGGGAAGGAAATGGTCATCCACATAGACCACCGATCCCTGCAGTTCATATAGATGCAAGGGAAGTTGTAGAATGATCACCATCAAAATGGTCCACATACCTGCAGCAGTTCCATTTGAATATCAAGTATAAGAAGGGTAGCACCAATAATGTTGCAGACTTCCTCAGTTGACTACCAATCATGGTGTTAACCACCATGTTCAACTATTATGGGCACAAGACCTCTAATTGGCCAATTCTCTACAAAAGAGACCCAGAGTTCTGCCACACATACCAAATGCTTTTGGAGGGTCAGAAAGTTTCATATTTTCGCCTCCAGGATGCCCTGCTATGCCACCTAGGACACCTTTTTGTTCCTTCAACCGAGCGAACCAATATGATTTGGAAAGCGCACTACAGTCAGGCTGCTGGGCATTTCGGGGTTGACAAAATAGTGCCAGTATTGCAAAAGTATTTCTACTAGCCAAATCTTCAACATAATGTCGAGAAGTACATTAGATCCTGCACTTCCTGCGCCATTGCCAAACCGACCATCAAGAAGTAAGGCCTCTATATCCGCTACCTACCCCTAGTCGACCTTGGGAATCCATCTCCATGGATTACATGTCGGGCCTTCCTTCTACTAAGCATGGCAACGACTATGTTTTTGTGGTCGTCGATAGATACTCGAAGATGGCCATTCTGGCGGCCTACAAGAAGAATTTTACAGCAAAAGCCATTGCTAAACTCTTCTTTGAACAAGTGTGAGTACACTTTCGGATCCCATAGTCTATCATCTCAAATCTAGATAGCATGTTCCTCAGTACATTTTGGTCCAGTATTTGGTTGATGCTGGACACCAAGCTCACTAAGTCCACAACTTTCCATCCCCAAACTAATGGCTAGATAGAGGTCATAAACAGGATGATCGTACACATTCTGCGCATGTACAACTCAAAGCCTCCATGCACATGGGATGAGAGCCTTCCCTACGTCCAACATAGGTATAACTGGGCTCTCCACTGCTCGAATGGACGTAGCCCTTTCCAGATGGGCTTGGGATTCCAGTGATTGTGTCCCATTGATGTGGCCATACCATTTGCAGCTACTCAGGCAGATTCATCTCATGTCTACCTAGAAGTCGATAAGGCAAATAGCTTCATTGAGCACATCCAACATATCCTCCAGCAAGTCCATGAGATTCTGGAGAAATCAAATGCCAAGTACAAGTAGCGACATGATCAACATTGGGTGCCACAAAATTTTCGGGTGGGCGACAAAGTCTAGTTGCATTTGCAGAAGGAACGTCTTACCAGATCTTATCGTAAATTCAGACCACTCTAATATGGTCCTTACACCATTACCAAGGCTGTGGGCAACAATGCATTTGAGCTCAGCATTCCCCCATTCCTTGGCCTGCACCTAATGTTTAATGTGGACCGCCTTCAACCATACTTCCCACCATTGTTGGACACAACAGACATTGAAGAACAACTCACACCTACAGAGTTAAATCCAGATTGCATGGAGCAAGCTGCAACTAATCAGATCATGGACATGTAGCTCAAGAACACTAGCCAGCAGAAGATCCAAATGTATCGAGTTGTCAAAGCAAGCCAACTCCTTCACCAGGGCAAGTGGCTCACCAGGGACCAGGTTCAACAAAATTTTCCTCATCTCATGGAGGAACTCAACGCAATGGGGTCCATTGCTTCATAACGGAGAAGGAATGATCCAGGTTGATATTGGTGACCACCCTCCAATTCCACTTGGACCCCCACCATTGTTTCTTTCAGTTTCCTTAATTGTAGCACAATTTACTATTTTTAGTAGTTTTTCGGGTCCTAAACTACTGGAGCCGTTTTGAGGCCCTAAATAACGTTTTTTTGGCAAACTACCACCAATTATTTTCTGTCTAAAATCATCTTTTCTGTCATAGTCCTCGAAGAGATATTTCCAACGGGTTATCATGCGCGTCAAATGGAGATAACATGACCAAGTCATGACCCCGAGATGTTGGTTGTCCAACTCACCCCAACAGGGCCCATAAACTCTTGGTGTTACATCTCCTCGGGTTAGGGTTTTGGTTGCTTAGGGTTTGCTCTTATTGTTCAATAATAAAAAGGCCCTTGAGCCTCATTGTAACGTAGTTCAGAGGCATGTAGCCACCACGTCTCTTCTCAGAGATAAGCTACCATCGCTCGAGCTAGTCTTATTTCCATTCTATTTGTAAGCATATTTCAGTATTTGATCTTAATGAAATGAAGTTTTATTTCTACTAAATCTTTGTATTTATGGTTATATCTATAATTTGTTGCATTCCTGTTTAAATCTGGATCAACCAGGCCACTCTGATTCCTTCAATAGGTCAGAGTTAACCTTAACTCTAATTCATCTTGTGCTCTGTTTCTAGCTCTAAGGTAATAGATCAGAGTTAACCTCTAATTATTCTTGTGCTCTGTTTCTAGCTGTTAGGTAATAGGTCAGAGTTAATCTCTAATTCCTCTTGTGCTCTGTTTCTAACTATAGGGTGAAATTGGTAGCACAAATACTATAATTAGTGTAATATTTAGACTTAATTATGTTTTAAAATATTACTAAGACATCAACTTTAAATAGGCACATTATCTCTGATATATCATGAGAGTAAATCTTGTGATTTTTAACACAAGATATGATCTACAACATGATACATATGGATTTTAGATGGATATGGGGTTCAGAGAACATTCTGGTTTATTTGTTTACCAACACGAACTCTTTCAGGCATGAACACTATGAATAATCCATTTTAGAAATATTCATTTGTCAATATCGAACAAAAGTGCAAAGAATACATACATGTGAATCAGATTTCTATTTATGTCCATAGATCAGACACCAACAATATGTTGTTCATCAGGGCTATCGTATTTAACAATTGGGAGACATGTCGTGGCATGAGAAGCATGAACTTCCAGTATTCGCTAAGGTTAATCTTGTGTCTATTGTGACAAACACTTGGACTCTTTAGTCACCACACAATATCCTTGTGCCTAGAAAAACATAGTTGGAATAATTTTGAGACGTGATTTTAGCATGATCGTCGCCACTGTTGGAAAGTTTGTGGGAAACTTCCATCTTTAGTTTGGCGTACTACACAAATTGTCTGCAAAGTTTGGAGATATTTTCCTATTACATCAAAGAGTGTTATGTTGAGAGAGCCTTTCTAGAGGATTTGTCGTTCATGTTTCAAAGTAAGTGTTCCAGTTTTGAATCTCCAAATGTACAATTAGGGTTTGTAAGGTAGCAACACACATGCTCCCATCATAAATCTGTCGCTATCAATATGAAGTGGCTGTAACATTCCCAGATCTTCAATGAGCAAATGGAACAATTTGAGAAGGTGCCTCTAGCGATCTAAGAAATGAAGAAAAAATGCATCTCACTGGATGCATATTCTTATAGCATTTGGATAAAAAGTTATGCAGATTTCACACATGGATCGAGTGGAAGGGGTGTTGATTGAACTGGAGCTTGATGATAATATAGATCCAGATTTGGAATATTGATAGCACTGTATGAAGCATTTATATAAAGGCCCAAGTCCTTGACAAAGCATAATCTACTTTGAAAACATTGGGGAAGAAAATGATAGAAGTGGAGGTTAAGACAAAACGAAAGTATAGAGTTCCTTATGATCACTTAATTAGTTTGTATGGTAGGCTAGGGAATAAAGTTGAAGTATACAAAATTTGGCAATCTTATGAATTGGCATTTCCTATGTCAACAAACAGAATCTATATATTCTTGGTTTCTTCATTAGTAAGGGTGGGGGATCTTGAGGGAGCTGAGGCTTTTGTTAAAAAATGGTTATTTGTGAAATGGTTATTTGAGGGAGCTGAGGCTTTTGTTAAAAAATGGTTATTTGTGAAAAATGGTTAACGAATGAATCTTAAGAAGAGTTGGGCTTTTCAAATACTTGCGGGCACATGGACCATTACTTGGAGAAACTGACAGACATCGCAGACAAGGCAATTATTCTTCAGAAGTTCTAGGTTCTACTGAAATATTTATGCATGAAAGAGAGGTTGCAAGCAAAACAAATGGTTTGTAGAGGCTTCGGTGTCTAAGCCTTGTCTTTTTCCTAGAAGTATGTGTAAGAGAAGACCGCTTTAACATCGGCTTAAATGTACCATAATCACGGTGAAACACAAAAAAAATGTTGAAGTTGTTGGTTAACGCAGGTGTGAAATTTTAATCCAGTAGGGTGAATCGAAACAGAGCAACAAAAATATTGGCATTGAAAGAGACAAAAGGTACCTTATGTTTTCAGAAAGCAAGAAAGCAAGTAGTTGGGCCGATGCTATGAAACTTGAACTCCAACCATGCATGTCTTCTTCCTATCAACTTGTCAGGTCATAAACTATTTGCAAGTTGTAACATATTACATTATAAGAGTTTCTTTCTCCCCACGCTGGGATGGCATGTGATAAAGTTTTTGCAGGTGGTCGAGACTTTGCTTAGATGTAATTGTCTTTAAGATTTTCTTTGCCTCCATGTTGGTGTGATAGAGATGCATGTATTTTGCAGGAAATTTAAATTAAATGTATGTAAGAACTTATTTCCCTCCATGCTAGGATGGCGAAGGATTTGTAGCAAACTGTAGGTCTCGACTTCAAATTTCACCAATAATTCCTAAAGTTTCATACTTGTGCCCCAAACTTTTGCCAAAGCAACATTCAGTTAAGGGAATGCTCATCAAGATACAAGGTGCAAGTAACATTAATTTCAGGGGATGGTCATCGATACGACGTTGTAGGGAACATTAATTTCAGGGAATGCTTGTCAAGGTTCCAAGCTACAAATCTCTGTTCGAACATATTCACTCAGGTCGACCTAGGGTACTAAAACCTCGCCTTGCGAGCTGGCAGGAGAAGTAAATGCGGAAGGGAGAGGAGCATGGCTAGATGATGTAGGTGGGCCTTGTGCAGAAATGTAGTTTGACAGATGGCAAGATGGAAGGGCAAGCACATGTCACAATTGTATTGCCCAGAAGGGCAAAATCTAAGCATTATGATTGGCTAGGTGAACAATGTTTACCCACCGAAAGACAACAAAAGAAACGCCTATCGACATAATTAGTTTGCTGACACTTTAGTTTTTCAGAAAGAGGTTTCGCTGGTATTAATCCAAAAATAACCAAACTGCAATCATTCACACCAAATCCACCCAAATACAATCTAAGATATGACACATGCATACTCAATTATATACCATATATGTGTAATTTTCAAGCCTCTAATATATAAGTTCTTATTGGGTTACAGCGAGACACGAGACACGTATGCACAGATTATCTGGAGTCTTGGTTTTACATTGGAGCTGTGGCTTTGCATTTGCATTTGGATTCCATGGGTAGGGACTTGCTGCTCGCAGCTTTTCTTGTTTATCATATTGGGGCATTTTTTTGTTTCTGCCTTAGAAAAAGGCCTTCCTCACGGAATAAACCCTCTCGCCCGATTTGAAAAATCAAAGCAAACTGTTAATTGGGCCCCACTTGGATCTTTTCCTCACTCATTTGATCGATCGATGATATGATCGTGTAAAACGTACCAGTTGAGCCACTCGTATAAAGGCATCGGATCATTATAAAAGTTCTTGTAATTTCACTTCATTTCATTATTTATTTTATATACACCATTCAATTTTTAAATATAAATTTTATTGTTTCAATTTGTTCTAAAATGATTAGAGATCGAAATTGGGAGTCATTTTTCCACCTAATCACTTTTTTAATCAAAATTTTAAGGTTTAATTATATTTGTTTGCATAAAAATATTTAAAACTAAATTGATAACATATTATTTTATAGATTATTTTTCATTTAATAGGAAAGCTGATTTTTATTTAATAATTTTTAAAAATATATACTTAGGTGAAAAAGGTAGATTTAGATTTGGTCCAAAATAAGAATTCAATTAATTTAATGGAATAAAAATTTAATAGAAGCCTTTATCAAAAAGAAAATTCAAAGATAATATAGCGGTGTCATCCCAAGCACACGGAAGCTTCCAAGTGAGCACACCAAGAAGGCATGGAAATTTGAGCAAGGAAAAGACTTCGACGAGTGTTTGTCTTTTCGTACGTGATTTGCTAAGTGAGTTGATAGTGTTTGTAATTCTTTATTAATTTATTACACATCGTTCGAACTTCCATACACTGGACAAATATTCACGCTGGATCATAGAATTTTGTCGTGCACATACCAATATACGTATATATATTATTTTTATTTTTAAAGTAGGTAGTGTTAAAAATATATTATAAATTTGAAATCCATAATATGTATCATTATATATACATGGAAAAGTTATTTTTATATTTTTAAATACATTTTTAAGTAATAAAAATTACAATTTTATTACGCCGTAAGGCGTTCCCTCTAGGAAGAACTCCCCTCCCAAGCCACCTGTACCTTTATTGGCCATTGATTTTAGTGTTAGACGATTGAAAGAGAGCTTGCCGTCAGATTCAAAATAGTTAGGCCGTTAAGCCTTCCTTTTGAATCAGGGTTTTCATCTACTTTTTCGATTTAAGCTCAACATTTGTGAACCATAATCTTGACATCTGTGACATTTCTGTTAAGTGTTGGGTTTGCCGTGTCGATCCCGGGAAGTCACAGCATTTGCAGGTGTCGATCTCTGTACCTGGAAGTCGTCGCTCGCATCGCTTTTTCTCATCTCCATTCGACATCTGTGCCACTTGTTTTACACTGGAGTATTTTAGGCAGGAGTTCCACGACAATCTGTTTCAATGTTTTGTGGAGTTTATGGCATTGAATATGAGTTTTATGGTGCACCACTGAGACACTCCCAATGGCATGATCGGTAATGGCATATATTTACTACCAATTCCAAATCGACAATCCTTTCGTGCATATTCTAGACACCCTGCTTGCAAGTCTGGAACAAAACACGGGCTTCGTTGCTTTCCTTTTCTTTAATGGCAGTGACCCCCAATGGCATAATCTTTATTGTCAATTCTAAATGGACAATCCTTTCATGCATACTCTCGACACCCTGCGCGTAAATCTCGATCAAAACGGGCTTCGTTGCTTTCCTTTTCTTTAGGGTTTCCATATAAATTCTAACTGAACATCTTCTTGATCGATTTCTTCATTTCCGCAATTTCTCTTTTGGAAAGGAAATCAAGCAGTGCAGATGTTAATTTCAGTATGATCCCAACAATATTCTCCAAGGAAGAGGACTAGGACGGCCCGCAAACAAGCCCACAATGGCGTCAAATTGGAAGATACAGTGTCTGATATAAAGGGGGAAGGCTCGATTTTTAGCCACTTAAAGTCCATGGAGGAGACGAGATGATGGAAGGGTCTGGTGCTAGAACAATTGAAGGCTTTGGGTGGTGTGCTAGGTCGGCTTTTGAGCAGTTGAGGTGAAGATAAAGTCCAGTGATTTCATATCTCATCGTCAGCCGGAGAAGCTCAGCGACCTTCACTTTCTCCCTAACGTCCGGAGCTCCCATCCTTGATTGTTTGCATTAATATAATATCCATGTGAGTCTATTTCTAGGGATTATGTTTTGCAAATTAATAGATAAGTATTGGCCATAGTTAAGGGTTTTATCTTTTTAATATTTTTGGGTTCTCGTAAATGTTAGAATGAATATACGTGTTTTGCAGATAGTTTTCCTGCAAACAATCCTGTTAACAGACTCTTATTTTCATGAACATACATGTTTTGGAGATAGCTCTCCTATAAACGATCCTGTTAACCGACTCTTATTTTCATATGGAATTGTATTATCAACTCTAAGTTTGGATTCTATTTAAAGGCGATTATTATTTCTTCTCCGTTCTGTGAGTTTATAATTTCCATTCTGTGTGGTTATGCATGCTGAAAGGCATTCATATGGATTGAGAATGCTTGTGAAATATTCTCACCCTGTTGATTGCAATTGTTATCTGAGATTTGTTAGTCAGGGTTCTGAAGAATTTTGTCGTTTGGAAGATAAAATAAGTGGGTAGTACGGGTTTGCGAAAGGGCAAACTGGGTACTAAGAAATCACTATTACAGATATTTTCACCGCCACTATGCCCTCCTCAATAGAATGTCAGGAAGCAGAAACCAATCCAAATGGACACATCATTGAAACCGAAACCAATAAAATTTCAAATAGTTTTGAAATTAAAAGGTTATCGAAAATAAATTCTTCATCTCAAACTATAGGAAAGAAATTTATTTATCATTTCTGCAGGCCAAGTAATCCAAGCCCGTGGTTGCTATATGTTTCACAAAGACACAAAAAGAACCAATTGAAATAGGCCATCATTATCACATAAAAAGTAGGGATAAGGAAAAGATAGTGGGTTTTCGTTATCACATAAAGTAAGGATATAGGCAATCTTTCTTGGATCCAGTTTACATCGTTCTATACTTTATTGTTCACAAAAGACAAGACATACGTTACATTGAGGGAAAAGGCTATTCCAATGATATTCATTTTATTTTCCAAAAGATATAATTAAAAAAAGGTTAAAAATAAAAGATCATGAACTTCAAAGTTCAATAATAAATTGGATTTCAAATTCCAATGATACCATTGGTAATTTATTATTCACACTAGATGGCATAGATATTACTAGAGCTCTCACACAGGAAAGTTATTTGTTTATACCATTGGTAGTCCATAGAAATATTCTTGGATTGAGAATGCTTGTGAAATATTCTCACCCTGTTGATTGCAATTGTTATCTGAGATTTGTTAGTCAGGGTTCTGAAGAATTTTGTCGTTTGGAAGATAAAATAAGTGGGTAGTACGGGTTTGCGAAAGGGCAAACTGGGTACTAAGAAAAAACTATTACAGATATTTTCACTGCCACTATGCCCTCCTCAATAGAATGTCAGGAAGCAGAGACCACAGTCCTTTGCTCAGAAGCAGAGACCACAGTCCTTTGCTGACATGGCGTAAAATCCATCCCATGTATGTTATATTTCCTTCTATGATTCCATTAAACTAAAACTTTTGTAGGGTTTTGTTTTGTTTTGATTTTTTTTTGAAGAGTCTTATTAATTTATTAAACCTCTATCCATGAAAAGGAATTCCTTTGTGTTATCAATATCACACTTCCATAATGGAAAATTATTCCATAAAATATGAATAGCTTAAATTAATTGCATTAGTTTAAGTTATTAGTCTAAGTTATAGACAAAATGGTCTTTTTCAGGACCCTTTTTTTGGTTAATTTTAATCAAAATATAACAGAGATTTTTAAAAACTTAGAGTTTAAATTGCTTTTAGAGGGTGTTAAATTCAAATTGTATTCCTTGATTTTGGTGAATTTTCCTGAAAAATACTATTTTAATTAGGTGAAAAAACTATTTTATCTATAAATTAAACTGAGCTTATTACCCTTTCTTTGATTGGAACTAGAGTTGAATGAACCTTTGATTGGAAATAGAGTTGAATGAAACAACGCTAGTCGCATAATACCATGGATTTATTACCCTCTGTTCACACGCTGGTTGGATCGGGAGTTGAATGAATCCACGCTACTATATATTTGAAGGGAACCTTCATGTATTGAGCCTATGAGGTCATCTTCGGCCTGTAAGATTATCTTTGGCGATCAATGAGAAGATATCCATTATTCATGGAGAGGAGAAGGGTTTATAGTGAAATATTATGTGTGATTATGATGATCAATTATGTTGTTGCTGAGCGCACAGCCTACCTGAATGTGGAGCGATCTGCTAACCTGAATTCCTTTGTATTATTCCTATGTATTCTTTCTTGGTAATATTATTTTGGTAATATTTTTTTGAAATGTGGGAGGCTGGAGTTTTTTACATACACTTATTATTCTTCTGTATTCTTTCTTTCTTGGTAATATTATTTTGAAGTGGTAATATTATTTTGAAGTGGGGTTCTTTCTTGGTAATATTGTTTTGAAGTGGGGGAGGCTGGAGTTTTTGACACATATTTATTATGTATTAATCTAAATTCTTAAGCATAAAATTTGCCGATGATTAAAACTATGGGAAAACTATGAGCATTACGGTGAAACTTTAATGGAAAGTTAAATATTTAAGCTCATGTTTTAACTTACAATGCCTCCACTATATAGAAATTTTTATTAAAAAAATATATAAATGCATTTTATATCATTTTTAAATTAATAATCAAGTTTTGCCTAACTTACCACTATAGAATCTTTATTAAAAAAAAAAAAGATATAAATGCACTCTATATCATGTTTAAATAAATAGTCACTTACAATGCCACTATATAATCTTTAAAGATATAAATGCATTTTATATCATATTTAAATAAATAGTCAAGTTTTGCTTTACAGCAGACCCAAATAAATAGTAAGTTTTACTTATCAGGCCCAAATAAATAGCAGTTTCCCTATTAATTATTCTGAGAGTTCCAAATATCCACCCAATAAGAAGATTAAAACTTATAATAAAAAAATTTAATGAACCAAAATAAATAGTAGTTTTCCAATTAATTATTTTGAGGGTTCCAAATATTTTAATGGGCCAAAATAAATAGTAATTTTCAATTAATTATTTTGAGGGTTCCAAATATCCACGTGGTAAGAAGATTAAAACTTATAATAAAAGTTTTTAATGGTGAGTTTGTTAATATAAAACTTATAATAAAAAGTTTTTAATGGTGAGTTTGTTAATATTTTCGAACCAATTATATTTTTTAAATTAAAACAGACTTTAAAAATATAATAAAAAGTTTTTAATTTAATAGTTTTTAACAAATTATATTTTTAAAATAAAATAAATCAAACTCAATAACATAGGAGGTAGTAGACTTCCTAGTTAGCTTTAAATTCTAGCCAAAACCACACCAAAACCACCTAACCACTTTTATAATAAAAAAAAATTAATGGGCCAAAATAAATAGTAGTTTTCCATTTAATTATTTTGAGGGTTCCAAATATCCACATGGTAAGAAGATTAAAACTTATAATAAAAAGTTTTTAATGGTGAGTTTGTTAATATTTTAGAACCAATTATATTTTTTAAATTAAATCAGACTTTAAAAATATAATAAAAAGTTTTTAATTTAATATTTTTTAACAAATTATATTTTTAAAATAAAATAAATCAAAATCAATAATGTAGGAGATAGTAGACTTCCTAAGTTAGCTTTAAATTCTAGCCAAAACCACCTAACCACCTAAGGCTGAAGCGGGGATGGTATAAAGACGGCACAAGGTTAAATCTTGTGGATGGTATAAAGACACAAGGTTAAATCTTTAGGAGATCAACGAGAATGATGCATTGCAAAACATTAGTAACATTAAAAATATTGTTACTTCTAAGTTAAAAGAAAAAATGTGGTGTGAGAAAGATTTAGCAGCTAAAAGAAAATTAAGTTATTATAAGAAGATCATCAACCCCACCCTAGAAGATCAAAAGTAAAGTATCTCTCTCTTAATTAGCTCAAAGAAAAAAATTAATATAGAACGAACTCTCATGGGCTCCATAGTGACATAGTGAAGGGCTCCATAGTGACATAGTGAAACAGGTCGTTGGGCAGTTCCTAAAACACCATGGATGGAAAGGATCTCCCAGTAGGATCTCCCATCTCAGTGAGAATAGGAACATGAGGATGAAAACCACTTCCTCAGGATCTCCCATCTCAGTGAGAATAAGAACATGAGGATGAAAACCACTTCCTCTTAGAGTGCCCAGTGTACAATCGCATTAAATCTCAGTTTCATAATCTTTGTAGCGATACTGACCTTCTTCCTAGCCTTTTACGATGTCAAAATTATATGAGTTCCTTAGTGAAACTGGTCGTTGGGCAGTGCCTAAAACACCATGGATGGAAAGGATCTCCCATCTCTGTGAGAATAGGAACATCGAGGATGAAAACCACTTCCTCTTAGAGTGCCCACGCTTTCATTGTCTTTCTCTAGGTCTGAATTTGGGTTCCAACCCATGTACAATTAGGGTTTCTTAATAGACCCCAACCAAGAGTCTTTCTACTAAATTTATTTTGTATTAAAATGAGAAATGGTCGTGCAGCCTAAAACACATAGTGGGAGATTTGTTCACTACCATAGTGTAGCACTTGATTCCTATTTGGAAATTTAACATGGAGAAATGTTTCTTTGTTAGTGGAGAAACCATCAAACTGAAATCTGTGTAGTATTCTGTCAGGTTCATCATGGTCCAATTATTTACACGCTTTTAGATAATTTAGTGAAGAAACCATCAGATTGAAATCTGTGTAAAAAAGAAAAAAGAGGAAAGAGATTGAAGGGCTTTCCATCCTATAAAACTCTGCGACTGGTTTTAGTTTATGGGAGCTCCCAACCCATCATGTCAAGATTTGCCTCTGTTCAATGTTTGGACAGTAAATGTGTTTCTACATTATTTAATTGATAGAGAAATGGCTGTGATATACTAGTTGCTTGAGACAGCTCTTGCCCTCCAAACCATGGAAATCCAAATACCACAGTGTAGGGTGAGGGGGGAAGAAAAGTACAAGCAGTTTTTAGCAGAACTGTAGGGTTTGAAAGGAGCAGAATCTAGAGCAGAAATACACATCATTGAAGGAAACCGTGTTGTTGAAATTGGGAGGTGACAAGACTTTCCAAATATTTGAATCTCATGAACGGTATTGATTTTATTTGCGTTAAAGAGCATGATAGTGAAGCCTCTCCTCGAAGATGTTTTACATTGGACAGTTTGATATTGGTACCACAACGTCAGAAATTGAGTCGCAACAGTCTCTGAAACCACGCACCTAGCTGAGCACCCTACTTCCATAACCCACCGAAAAGATTTCCAACGATCTCAGAAATCCCATTGAACACAACATAAAAATATCAACTAAACCCAGTGATCCTGTTGAACAAGAGCTATATTTATGTAAAAATTTGTCATATGTCGATGTTTACTCCCTACAAAATTACAGATTGCCGTTAGTGGGGTTATAACTACCTCTTCCTTCTGCCATGCAGCGTCTCCCATCTTCTAGAGGTGGTTTTACTCTGCAGCTATGAGAGATGTGTCATTTAGTTTTATAAAACGAGCTAATAGCAAGGTAATTTGTTTCTGTCCCTTATTCATTTAGGTATTTGGTTGATATAGTTTATTTTATTTCGAACTACAGTAACGCAAAGGTTTTCTTTACAAACTTATGTATGGTTGCGCAAGGATAATACCCTACTTCCTGGTGAGGGTTACTGTACTTCCTTACAGTAAGTTGATTCCAAGAACACGATTTCTCCTTTTGCAGATTGGAAAAATCCATTGGCCAGCAAATTGAATTTCCCAACTCATTCCTTTAACTTTTGTTATTTATTTAGGGCTTTATGTCGCCCTACCCAGCCATGAATTCTGCTAATCTTTGTTTTTTCTTCTATGGATTGTTAGGTTTGACCGCTTAAAACTCTAGGCACGAAATTTTGGGTATGCGGTCCCACTATATTATGGCTGCCAGGTTCCTATCCTTGACGCCTTGATTGTATTCCTCTAGGTCTGAATTAGGGTTCCAACCCATGTACGATTATGGTTTCTTAATAGACCCCAGCCAACAGTCTTTCTACTAAATTTATTTTGTATTAAAATGAGAAATGGTCGTGCGGCCTGAAACACTTAGTGGGAGATTTGTTCACTACCATAGTGTAGCACTTGATTCCTATTTGGAAATTTAACATGGAGAAATGTTTCTTTGTTAGTGGAGAAACCATTAGATTGAAATCTGTGTAGTATTCTATCAAGTTCATCATGGTCCAATTATTTAAATGCTTTCAGTTAATTCAATGGAGAAACCATCAGATTGAAATCTGTGTAAAAAAGAAAAAAGAGGAAAGAGATTGAAGGGCTTTCCATCCTATAAAACTCTGTGACTGGTTTTAGTTTGTGGGAGGTCCCAATCCATCATGTCAATATTCCCCTCTGTTCAATGTTTGGACAGTAAATGTGTTTCTACATTATTTAAACGCTAGAGAAATGGTTGTGATATACTGTTTGCTTGAGATAGCTCTTGCCCTCCAAACCATGGAAATCCAAATACCACATTGCAGGGTAAGGGGGGAAGAAAAGTACAAGCAGTTTTTAGCAAAACTGGAGGGTTTGATTGGAGCAGAATCTAGAGTAGAAATATGCATCATTGAAGGAAACCATGTTGTTGAAATTGGGAGGTGACAATACTTTCCAGAAATTGGAATCTTATGAACGGTATTGATTTAATTTGCATTAAAGAGCATGATAGTGGAGCCTCTCCTCCAAGATGTTTTATATTGGACAGTTTGCTATTGGTACCACAACATCAGAAATTGACTCACAACAGTCTTTGAAACCACGCACCTGGCTGAGCGCCTCTACTTCCATAACCCACCGAAAATATTCCCAACGATCTCAGAGATCCCATTGAACACAACATAGAAATATCAGCTAAACCCAGTGATCCTATTGAACAAGAGTTTTATTTATGTAAAAATTTGTCATATGTCGATGTTTACTCACTGCAAAATTACAGATTGCCATTAGTGGGGTTATAATAGAATTTACACAGGGATTCGTTTCTCTTAATTACAGATTGCTGTTAGTGGGGTTATAACTACCTCTGCCTTCTGCCATGTAGCTTCTTCCATCTTCCAGAGGTGGTTTTACTCTGCAGCTATGAGAGGTGTCATTTAGTTTTGTAAAACGAGCTAATAGCAAAGATAATTTGTTTCTATGTCCCTTATTCATTTAGGTATTTGGTTGATATAGGTTATTTTATTTCAAACTACAGTAACGCAAAGGTTTTCATTACAGACTTATGTACGGTTGCACAAGGATAATACCCTACTTCCTAGTGAGGGTTACTATACTTCCTTACAGTAAGTTGATTCCAAGAACATGAACTCTCCTTTCGCAGATTGGGAAAATCCATTGGCTAGCAAATTGAATTTCCCAACTCATTCCTTTCACTTTTGTTATTTATTTAGGGCTTTATGCCACCCTACCCAGCCATGAATTCTGCTAATCTTTGTTTTTTCTTCTATGGATTGTTAGGTTTGACCAATTACAACTCTAGGCATGGAATTTTGGGTATGCGGTCCCATTATCTTATGGCTGTCAGGTTCCTGTCCTTGACGCTTTGATTGTCTTTCTCTAGGTCTGAATTGGGGTTCCAACTCATGTGCAATTAGGGTTTCTTAATAGACCCCAGCCAAGAGTCTTTCTACTAAATTTATTTTGTATTAAAGTGAGAAATGGTCGTGCAGCCTGAAACACTTAGTGGGAGATTTGTTCACTACCATAGTGTAGCACTTGATTCCTATTTGGAAATTTAACATGGAGAAATGTTTCTTTGTCAGTGGAGAAACCATCACATTGAAATCGGTGTAGTATTATGTCAAGTTCATCATGGTCCAATTATTTACACGCTTTCAGTTAATTCAATGGAGAAACCATTAGATTGAAATCTGTGTAAAAAAGAAAAAAGGGGAAAGAGATTGAAGGGCTTTCCATCCTCTAAAACTTTGTGACTGGTTTTAGTTTGTGGGAGCTCCCAACCCATCATGTCAAGATTTCCCTCTGTTCAATGTTTGGACATTAAATGTGTTTCTACATTATTTAAATGATAGAGAAATGGTTGTGATATACTGGTTGCTTGAGATAGCTCTTGCCCTCCTTGCCCTCCAAACATGGAAATCCAAATACCACAGTGCAGGGTTGGGGAGGAAGAAAAGTAGAAGCAGTTTTTAGCAAAACTGGAGGGTTTGAAAGGAGTAGAATCTAGAGAAGAAATACGTGTCATTGAAGGAAACCGTGTTGTTGAAATTGGGAGGTGACAAGACTTTTCAAAAATTCAAATCTCATGAACGATCTTGATTTTATTTGCATTAAAGAGCATGATAGTGGAGCCTCTCCTCGAAGATGTTTTACATTAGACAATTTGTTATTGGTATTGTTATTTATTATCGTTTTACTATATTTGTAATAATGTGTTTTCTAGTTTAACCATATTTTTAATAATGTGTTAACCTATTTTATTTATAGTTCAAGGAAGTTCAACTCCATGTCAACCACTATTATTAGTATTTTTGGTTTAGATATGGTAAAAGTCAGTTTTGTAATTTTTTCCAGCAATAGTTTATATTCAATTACTATTTAATTAGTTGTTTTTTAATTGTGTTTTTAATGATATTTATGAACTCTTTACGGTCTTCAACAGATAACTATTTTCCCAAGTCTATTTTAAGCCATTGGAAGCAAGCATACTGACTATAAAAAAAAACATTAATTCTGGCACTGCTAGAAACTCAGAGGCCTATCCCAAAAACAGAGCACAGAAAAATACTCTCGACTTACCTAAAAATTTCTTTAGGTAGAAAGAGGAGAAAACAAAGTAGAAGAGATACGATGCTTAGAAATCTTACGCCACGGTGGATTGGAGTCGATGCAGTAATCCAGCCCATGTAGTTGTTGTTTTGGGCGATGACTGATATCTTCAAGCTTCGTTGCAGCCATGGTCTAATTTTATTGTTTCTGTTGCTTGTGTAGTTCTATGTACTGCGTTTTGTCTAATTGACAGAGCAAGGTTGAAATCAGGGTACAATAAGTGAGTGGGGCGGAGCATGTGAGTTTAATTGGATGCTAGTCTCGTGTGCATTGTTGAAGGGTTTATTCAGGGGTTCACAGCTTTGCTCCCCAGTCATAAAAAAAGCTCCCCAATCATAAAATCTTTAAAATTCCCGAGAGGGTGTGAATGAAGCCATATGCAAATTTGGGATGCTTTTAATGGCATATCGCTCTCTCTCACAGTGCAATGGCTTAACAAAAGGACCACTATAAGTTAAATAAAAAACTTTAGAAAAAAACCGTCATCAACAATTGTTTTTTTCCTTTGTTGAGTATCTTGATTTTTGTGTGAAAAGCAAATAGCCGGATCTTGGGACTGGGTATTTGAGATTATCGAAGTGATTAATCACAGAGGATAAAATTTTTAGTATCATGCAAGCATCTTCTGCACTGGGCTGTGAAGGTTCGAAGCTTTTAAAAGAAAATATTACAGTTTTCAATCGACTAGAACTCCCAGTTTTTGTATATCTTGTATACTTTGATTTTTGTGTGAAAATCAAATCACTCACTGTTGAAATTGGGTATTTGAGATATGTGTGTTTGGTTTGTTTAATTAAAAGTATTATAAAATATCAATAATGGTGTTCATACTAAGGAGAAGTGGTAAAAAATTAGATGTCCATAGGAAATATGAAATAACATAATCTTATATTAACTTATATAAAAATAAAGTAGTTTAAAAAAAGTAAATTTTCAATGCGTTGAATCCATTTTATATACAGGTGAAAATGCAACTTAAACAACGAAAATTTACAGGTGGTTTATATATATTTTTCCAAAAAGGAAAAAAAGATGATGAAAATTACATATTGTAGTAGCCAAAAATCGTTCCTTGCTCTAAGGGGGCAGACCATCCTCACCAAGTGCATATATATATATATATATATAAGTTATAACTAGTCACAGTGAAGCCCATGGCCTATCAAAAAATATGTAACATCATATAGTCACTGTTCACAGATATATACATGCATATAAGCAAAAATAAAGTTGTATGTTTGCCATTAGTTTCCTTCAACTATTTCTTTCCCTTCATCAGTGAAGGGTTTGTGATAATAATCATAATGCATATAAACCCATCAAATTGGGCGTCTCCACTGAGCGTTACTAACTTATTAGTATTTTGCTCGAATGCATATTTACCCACTAAAAGGAAACAAATTCATAAGATGAACTATTGAAATGATAATAACCAAATGGTTTGTGTTTACTATGTTTACATTGCATCTAGTGACAACGCAAAGTAGACAAAAGACCATGGTACCTGCACCGTAAGACCTTACATGTGTAAAAGTGCATTACTTTCAGATTCTCTTAGTTGTCTTTTCTCCTCGTCTTTTGGTTCCCCAATGCAATGGTTACTTCCAAGCACCAAGATGTTTTTATCCTTTTTCATCACCAAGTATTTTCCTATACCAAATGGTTTGGATCTACCACCTCCTTGCTTGGTAGATTCAATGGTGAAATATTTTTATTTGGTTTAGAATGCGAATTCAAACCCTAAATCAGTTGCATGTATTATGGTTAGTGGATTGTACACTACATCAGATGTGAGTTGAGACATAGTGCCATCGTAATGGAAGGGGTGGCTAAGGGTAAAGATGCATAAACTCTTATACTATTTTAATTTCCTCAAGAATTCATAAAAATTGGTTTATTATTTCTTTTTCCCTAAATTAATTTACATATTTGATAGTGGATTGTACACTACATCAGGGTTGAGACATGGAAGAGGGTGAAGATGCAGAAACTATTCTACTGTTAAAATTCCTCAAGAATTCATACAAATTTGTTTATTTTTTCCTTTTCCATAAATTAATTTACATATTTGAAATATTAATAATACTTCTACATTATTTGAATGAAATATACATTTTGCAGGTTCATTACTTCTTCTTCAAGTCTCTGATGTCTCCAACAAGTTTTGATGAAATTTCAAATATGGAATGACAACCATGATGTTATTCACAATGTTATATTTTCTTTTCACCTCTTCCATTACAATCTACTACTTGTAATTTTTTATTTAAACTTAAAAAAGTATCTTTGATGATCAAGAGGCAATCTTTGTTACAAACATTATACTCTCTGTAAATTTCACCTAATGTAAATCATTTAACTTTATATTCCACCTTTACATGCAATCTTGTTTATTAATTATTATATTCAATAACCTTCCAGATGTCATGATTATTCCTCAATTGCCCCAGATGTCAAAAAGCAAAACGCTATAAATAGGTAGCATATGGAAAAATAGCATAAATGAAGAAAAATATCGTATGTTTTGCAATCTTGTATCCCTCAAGCTTGTTTTAAAATTAAAAACAATAAACCTTAAAATAATAGACCATAACATGTTCACATAAACCATAGCAACTACATGGATAATGGATACATGAGGCTATTTTTATTTACAAAATATCCATATTCGGAATACTCACAAGTAACTTAAGGATATAGCTGCAAATGTAACTCAATCTTCCACCCTTGCTTTCAATATTTTCTATAAATCCTTACTTTCAATGACCATTCACATTTTGCTATTGTTCCTCAATTTATGCCTTACGGCGTTTCTTTTGCAATATTTGGTGCAAATGCTAGTTATTATTATTTTACTAAAATAGAATGAACCTAAAACTCCCCTGCCAAACCTTCTTCATTGAATCGTAGGTGCATGGCACAAACATTGTGATCCATTGGCAAACTGTAGCACATGTACACAATTTTTGAATCTCTCTGGTGGAACACATATATGCATCATTGACATTTTTTTACCACTTAGAACTACAATTATGTTGGTTAAAAATTTATTCCTTAAAAGAAAGGAATTATAATGTTTGATTGAATTTAGATTGATTTTAACTTAAATAAGAAATAAAAGGGGCAAACTTTCAGATTATATGACCCTTCAATCAAGGAGAGGCTGGATAAATTGATGCTTTTTGGTCAACTTTCCGATAGGGTTTTCAATTAGAAGCCCTGCTCTAATTTAAAGAGGCAAGCTTCACCCTGTTAGTGCTTTTAGAAGCCCATAGGTTTCGACAACCCATATTCTTTTAATGTTTCTAGGTCTTGGAATCTTTCTGGGCTTGGATGTTATCTATGTCCTTCCAAATCCTCTAACATTTTTTTTTTTTGTGTTTGTGTGGCTGAAATTTTGACAGCTTCCCTTTACCTTTACCTAAAGCTTTGATAATTCTTCCTCATCCTTTTGGGCATTTGAAATCCATATGGTCATGCTCACAAAATTCTGTGATACTGCAGTTTATGAGGATGCCTCTTTTCTATGAGGAAAAGAGTAACTCTTAAGGAAATGCTTTTTTTGTTTAGATCAATGTTTGCGCATATCTAGAAAATGAATTCAACTTATGTTCCATCATTATCCTAGTTGGCTTAATAAAGCCAACTCGTTAGAAGAACATCATCATTATAGTTTGAAATTTCTAAGGAAAGGGTGGTACTACAACCTGAATCAGACTGGAGTGTTTATGGGTACATCCAATTTTGGCTCAAAGATCCAATACTCAATGAAGAGTCCTGCCCTACCAAGGTCCTTTTTCCATATTATATTTTAGAAGGATACAAAAATTGTTAAGACAACAAATATTTTCAGAAAGGGAAAGCTTGATCTCCCTGGGTTTTGAGCTTAAACAATTTCTTTGGTAATTTGAACCACCGTAGCCTCTGAGAGCTTAAAATAATATATGTTTCGAAATTTGAAACCGAGGCTTTCCAATTTGATCCCAACTAGAGAGTGTATGGACAGATCATTCTCAGATCAAACCGAGTGATGCAATACTACAACGAGAGCCCCTCCTAACAGAGGAACCACAGACCTTTGAAATCCATTTTGAGAACCATGTAAAAGTTTTTAATTTGGAAATTGGCCAATAAGGGAAATCGGAACCCCTCCCGATAACTTCCAACTTATGTTTTTGCAAAACCGCCAAGGTATTTTCCGATGGTAAATACACATACGTCCCTCGGTCTAGATAAGGGTTCATCTATCTGCTTAATATTAATATAGATTTTTGGTGTCTGTGTTGATTTCTTACTACTACAAATCTTTCAAAATCCATTTTGAGAAGTATGTAGAAATTTTTAATCCATAAATTTGTCCCATTTTGAGAAGGATGTATAAATTTTTAATACATAAATTTTCCCAGTTGGGAAATTTGAACCCCTCCCGATAGCTTCCAAATTATGTTTTTGCAAAGCTGCTTAGTTATTTTCCGAGGGGAAATACCCATACTTGCTTCGATCTAGATAAGGACTCATCTATTTGCATAAGATTAATACAGATTTCTGGTGCCTGTGTTGATTTCTTGAAAAAACTAGACCTGGATGGGACCTGGACTAGGATTCCTAACAACTTTGCTTAAAATAAAAGCCATCAACCCCTCCCCCGATTCAACCTCAGTAAATATCCTCCTGAAAGGTATGAGAAAATCCATCACACTGCCGCTCTTTTCTTCTACCACTATGCTACCTCTATCAACAACTTATCAATTTAGTATCAAGATAAAGCTAGTGTCAACATTATTACACACCTTGAAATATAGATCGATGTTTCTTCTTAAGTGGAGAAGCATTGACTTTTGATTTTCTCGTACAAACCTCCTTAATCCCATATTTCACCTTCTTGTATACTTTGTTTCATTAATGGTCATACCACTCCTTACTGTCTAACACTTGTAAAGTAATTGGTGGTTATAGCTTTATGTATAATCAGATTTAAAAGGCGAAATGAATGGCCCTAACATGGTGTATTTTATCTGATAATAGGGTTTCTAGGGCAATAGGTGTGGTCTATTCTATCCAAGAATAGGGTTTCTAGGATTTTCATTCTTTGAAATAGAATAGGGTTTTTAAGATTTTCATATAAAATTAAAAATGAAGAAGTGATTCTTTAAAATAGAATACAACCTCTAGGATTTTCTTCTTTTAAATTAGAACACAACTCTAGAGGGCAGCTTCACCTTGGTAGTGTCATTATCAATATTGTGGCTAACAACAATGGCTTAGTCTCTAGAAGTCCTAGCAAACGAACCCTGATCACTGAAATTTTGTTCCATGTTGCAGACAATGGCTCCCTCCAGAATAGATCTCAAGGGAAACATGTTACCCATAGTGAAATTGGCCTTCTTCCCGCAATAAACAAATTGTCCCATGTAAATACCTGCAGATAGTAAGAAGAAAGCTCTTTCTGATGCTTGTAATGGAATGGGTGCCCGAAGGTCACCTTGCAGAGGGGAGCATCGTGGCCAGGGTCATGCATTACGTCTGTGAAAATTATCCTGATGTAGCCATTGTGCTCGCCATAGTCGAGGCTTCTGAAACGTGTAGGTCCCTTCCTATAATGGGTGTGGGATCTAAGCATGGAGCCTACTCCTTTTCTCTGTGCACAAATAGGGCGACCCATTTTTGCAGACCAAAGCAGATCACTACACAAAGAGTTTGGATCTGTTGCACCTCCGAAATTGGAAGTAACAGATATGGATATACATACAACCTATCGATTTACAAGAATAATTTATTGTGTGCCTGTAAGGAAATTCAATTGAGAGTTTATGCTATATCCACATGCTTAAACCCGTGGCCATTAAAGGAAAAATAAATGGTCATAGGATAACAAAATCTGAGTTGTGAAGTCAAAAAAATCGATGTGTAATGGAAATCAATTAAATTATATTATATATTTTTTAATATTTAACTTTAATTATATATTATATTATTAAATTTAATAATTAAATTTTTAAAAGGTTTATATAAGAAGAAATTTAATATCTTTCTAATATTTCATATTTAGATTTTACATTAAAGTTTTTAAATTTTGAAAATAAAATAATTTTTTGGAGGGAGGAGTGAAATGTGGTGTTTTGGGTGAATTGTAATTTTAAAATTGTTTATATTTGTCAAAATTAATAGAAATTATTTAAATTTCAAAATTAATGGAAATAAATGAGCAATAACAATGGTTGTTATAGAAAGAAAACTACATATTTGTTAACCTTTAAGATGTATGATGTTGGATTTTGTTTGAACTGAAAATTTCTTATTCAATTTTTTACCTTATTGTATCGAATTCGAATCTGAATTCAAATTTGAACTTGGTAACTATGGTTTGAAGCAATGCGATTGAAGAGGTTTTGTCTGTATCCAACGATTGTTTGACATAAATTTCGTGATTCCTCTACTCAGGACCCGAAATGCAAGGATTTCACAGAAGATGAACTATTGCATGATTTAATAGCATGGACTACGGATTTTGTAAGGGTGGAAGAAAAAATCATGCAATGGACAGTATAATGCAAATTCAAACTCTGAAAACAATCCATTGACAAAGGCTGACTACACTAGTATAGTGGATAAATTCCATAATATAATGGATATGGAAGATATGGAATTGGTAGTTCCCAACTAGTTGTCCCTAGTTCAATTGCTATTATAATCACTGATAGAATATGAAATCACTCGAGTGGTTGAGATGTCATGCTTTGGGGGCACAAAACACACAGATCTATCAAAAATCCAGCCCCACCATAGAGATTTGGATCAGCTAGGTTCTACCATTGCAAAAACAGTGCCAAGTTGTAAAACAATGTCAATTATCAAGGAAGAATCAATGATTTATAACCCGTAGGGTTTACCACCAAAGCACCCAAAAACCCAAATTCATGGCATCTACTGTTTCATCATTTTCCCTCGTGATCAACCAATTCTTGTCCACACAGTTATACCATGACAGAAAAACCCTCTCAATGAGAGTTGAAATTTCGATTAGAAAATAAAAGTAGAGGAAGAACTAAAAAAGTAAAGCAAGAAAATTGAATTGTGAAAAAGAGAAAAACAAGGAGAGTGAAAAACACCTTAGAATCCTAACAATTTGAAGTGCAAAAACAAAGGATTTGGGCAGGTGTGGGAAGATGGTTGAAATATGGTTGGCAAAATTATGTAAATGGGAGAGGCTTATTGATCTCACATGCATGTGTTTCAATCGGGGCAACCTGAAGCCTTCGTTTGTTTCATATGAGCCCCATGTTCATTTCTTTCAAAATGCCAATTTTTACCCATAACATCCAACCTAAAAATTTAGTGAAATATTTGTTTATACTCCTCTCACTTGAAAAAGAGTTTTATTTGAGCCGACTTCCTCAAATTAGATATTAAAATTGATTTTCAAATAAAATAAAATGGCTATATTTTTTAATATTAAGAGTTAGTTTTAATTTTCCCCATGGTGTACATCATGATAGAATGGGTTGTTAAGGAATTTTTTATGATGTTGTTGGTTTAAACATTGATTAGCTAAGTGTGCCATGTGAGGCAATGTGGATACACTTGGAGGTGATTTTGGTAGTGGATATGATAGATCCCATGTCACGTAAGTACAATCTCGCTATAGTTGTAGATTATACCATATACAAAAAATAACAATAATAATATTAATCTTATTTTCTTTATTTTATTAAATTATTTATTTATCAAAATTACATGTTATTAAAAGCACATGATTTTATTGGAAGTAGTTTAGGTGATGGCAACAAGGGAAACTAATTTTATTGTAAGCATTTTCTAAATTGAGTCTCCACTCAAACACCCTCATAGAAAAACAAAGTCTTGACCCCACCCATAATGCCTAAAAGTTAACTCTTAAGAAAACCACCCAATGTCACCTTGGTGGCATTCTCTTACTATTTAGACTACAAGAAGGATATCCTTGTCGAGGGGGGAACTATTAAAGATCAAGCTAAGCTAAGTCATTGAGTAAGGAAATAATTTTTCTTAACAAAGACTAGTGATTTGACACTACTAACTCTAGAAGTAAAAGGCCAGGGATAAGTGTGTGAATAGTAAAAAAAAACCATGAATTATTAACCAATTTAAAATGATTTTAATTAGACAACTATGCTTATTCATGCAATGAAATTATACTTGAAAAATGAAAGATAAAACTTGCTCAATTAACCATATAACATGAGATGCTAGTGAAGCATATATACAATGGCACAATAAAAATAGAAAATGAATCATAAATTGTGTCCATACAAGTAACACATTAGATGATTCATTCATCATATTCATGAGCATTGGAGATTGAGAGTTCATTATCATCATCAACAAACCATTCCACAATTAAGAGATCATACACCAATAGTATTAACTATGTTTGGGATGATAACGACTTGTGTTTGCGATGATAAATAAAGGAAATATTCAAACTTGTTGTTGTTACTAAGGAAAATGAAGACAAAAAGGTTGAATGTGGACTACTTACACATTTGTAACATTCAAATGTCATCCATTTATCATCAATTTGTCACTATTTATAGTTGGGTAGTTTGTAACCATATAATTGTGACCCAAATGATATATTTGTAATATTCCAAAGTGTGTAATTATAGCTAATGAACCATGAACAATACCATTAGCATGTGCACATAATAAACACTATGTATTTAGAACAAATTTCCATTAAGACTAGAGATCAATGTAATTTTTAAATCACCCCTAAACAATAAGAAATTCCATATGTCAATATCAAATATTTAATAATTATGTGCATTGCCTAAATTGTGTGCAGAGTGCACCAATAGTGGCACTTTTGGGCTTCTATCACTATCTCGTTATGTGTGTTAGGATGTGGCATTTCAAATTAAAAAGTGATCACACATCTACAAAAAGGCAGACAAGTAAACCATCAAGACAATATTAAAAATAATGAATTGTTAGCCTTATGAGCCAAGTCATTTCACATTCCCATGACTTGATTTGCATAAGGGTGTGGTTAAAATGTCAATTGTGCTAAAAAAATGTAAGAAATAAATGTATCAAGCACAAAATTTCATCGTGATGGAAATTTGTAAACTATTTTCACGATTATTAAAGAGCTTAAATATCAAGGTGTTTAATGCATTCATGTACTCATGTGAAGCTTATGAGTGTTTATTATGAACAAATGGAGATAAATTTTGGAAAACAAAAGGAGGTTTTCGTTAAGCATGGAACCAAGAACAATAACCTCCTTCAGTTTTTTCACAGTTTTTATCCTTATAGAGAAATGAGTTTGTCTTCCTTGCTGCTCATTTCACTGCGCTTCTGGACGGTCAGTTTTGGAATCAAGTTTGAAGAGGATAAAATGATGTTTTTGCATGGCTTAAAGGCTCTAGGGTGTATTTGACATCTCCTAGTTTTTTCACAGGTCTTCAACAACACTCAAAACCTCATTCAAGTCAACTATTTGCAATGTTTCTGTCAGGATTTCTTTCGTTTCCGTGTGACCAACTTCAAGCTTGGATTTTGAACAAATGGGAAATTATTTTTGAAAAAGGGAGGAGGTGTTTGTTCATAACATACCCAAAAGCAAAAGCCTCTCTCATTGTTTACGCATAGGTTACTGTCTTGGAGTTACAGGTGGCAGTTTGAGACCCATTTTTCACAATTTCGACAGGCCATAATTGCTAACAGGGTTCTAGAACTTTTTGAAATTCGACTTGGTGGACCTCCAACTTGGCATGGTTGACCTCAAATATATTTGGATAATTAAGTTTAAGGATTTTTCTATCATATCACATGATTATATCTTCAATTATTACATTTTTATTTATTCAAAAACCAAACCCTAGATAGTAGGATATGGGAAAATTTTGCAAATATTTTATCCATGCATGCTAGGGAGTGTGAGGGCCAAGTGCTAGGGAAACACAAGGGATAACTCATTTCAAATGCATGGAAATTAATTGTCAGCGAGTTCCAGGTGTGGTAAGGAGGGAATGAAGAGGTATACTAGGCAGTGCCAAGGCATCACAAGGGAGAACTAGGTCAAAATGCTTGGAAATGAACAAATAAGAGTGCAATGTGCCAAGGAGTGTCATCGAATTCCAGGTGTCCCAAGGACAAAGTGTGTTAGGATAAGTTCAGAAGAGTACTTGAAGGAGGCAAGCCTATGGTTGTGATAAGGTGTGTACAAAGTAGTTTCAGAACAAGGGAGAATTTCAGTTGGGCACAACATTGTTTTGTCAATGACTTGGTTGGGTTCCCATGTCACAAAACAAGTAAGGCTATCTAAGAGGGCATGACAGCTAGGGAGTGCCAAGGTGTTCTAGGGAATTCCAGGAAGTACTAAAACATGCTAGATAGTTCCAAGGCATTTTAGTCATGCCAAGACATGCCAAGTGCTATAGCATGCCAAGAAGTTACAAGTTCCAAGGTGTGGTGCCAACACATGCTAGGGAGTGGTAGGGCCAAGTTCCAGGGAAACACAGGGGAGAAATAGCTTCAAATGCATGGAGATGAATGAATAAGAGTATGACAGAGAGTGTTAGCTAGGGAGTACGAGGTGTTTTAAGTGTCAGGGAGTGCTACGGAGTTCCAAAGCATGCCAAGAAATGCAGGGGATGTTAATATGTGCTACATAGTGCCAAGGGATTAGTAGGCATGCCAGATGTTATGGCATGTCAAGATGTAAAAATTGTTACTTAGTTGTTTAATTTTATGACTACAGTTGATGTGAGCCTTGTCTTCATAACTTGTTAAGTTGGATAAGTTGAATTTATACATGAGTAGCCTAAGATGAGTTATAGGAAGTTCTTAGGTGAACAAGCCATAGTCTAGTTGTAGTAATTGTCACTTGGTCAAGTTGTTGTTATAGTTGAGGCGGGATTTTGTTGGGTTCCCATGTTGCAAAAAATGTAAGGGTAGTTGTGAGGGAATGATATCTAAGGAGTGCTAGCGTGTGCTAAGGAATGAGAAGGCATGCTAACACATGCCAAACAATTTTGTGGTTTGATGGTTTGATTTAATTTTATGGTGTTATTTTTATTGTCTGCTTTGCATCACACTATTTTTCCTAGTTTGAAACATTACATTCAGCAAGTTCCAGTTGTGCTAAGGAGGGAGTGACAAGGTATGTTATGCATTACTGCCAAGGCATTCTAGAGTGTTAGGGAAGCATACCAAGATGTGCCAAGTGCCAAGGTGTGCCAATGTGTGCTAAGGAGTGTTAGGGAGTGCCAAAGAAACATAAGGGAGCACTAGGTCAAAATGCATGGAAAAGAATGAATATGAGTGTGTGATAGGGAGTGTCAGTAAGTTCCAAGTGTGCTAAGGAGAGAGTGACATGATATGCTAGGTTGCACAAAGTCATGCTAGATTTCTAGGGTGACATGCATCCAAGATGTGCCAGGCGCCAAGGTGTGTCAACATGTGCTAGGAGGTGTTAGGGAGTGCCAGGGAAACACAAGGGAGCACTAGGTCAAATTAGTGCATGCAAATGAACAAATAAGAGTTTGTGACAGGAAGTGTCAGTGAGATACAGGTGTGTTGAGGGAGTAACAAGGTATGTTAGTGATAAGACATGCTAGAGGCTAGGGAAACATCCCAAGATATGTCAAGTGCTAGGGTGTGGAAATGCATGTCAGGGAGTGTTATGGAGTGCCAAGGAAATAAAAGGGATCAATAGTTTCAAATACATGGAAATGAATGAATAATAGTGTGTGACAAGGAGTCTTAGTGAGTTCTAGGTGTGGTAAGGAGGGAACGACAAGATATGTTAGGTAGTGTCAAGGAATGCTAGAGTGCCAAGGCAAAATACCAAGATGTGCCATGTGCTAGGGTGTGTCAATGCATGCCATAGAAACACAAGGGAGAACTAGTTCAAAATGCATGGAAATGAAGAGATAAGAGTGTGTGATAGGGAGTGTCAACGAGTTCCAAGTGTTCTAAGGAGGGAGTGAGAAGGTTATATGTTGGGCAGTGCCAAAGCATGTTAGAGTGCCAGGGCATGTCATAGAGTGCTAGGGTGTGCTAAGGAGTGTAAATCATGCCAAGAAATGTAGGGGATGCTAACACATGCCACATAGGACTAAGGGATTCTTAGGCGTTCCATGTGTTATGGCATGTCAAGATGTAAATTGTGTTTCTTAGTTGTTTTATGGCCATGGTTGGACGTGAGCCTTGATTGGTAACTTGTTAAGTGGGATGAGTTGAGATTGAATAGGAGTAGCCTAAGATGTGTTATAGTTAGTTCTTAGTTGAACAAGGCATAGTCTAGTTGTAGTAACTATGACTTCGTTACTTTGCTGTAGCCGGGGCAGGAATTGGTTGGGTTCCGGCCAAGTCTAAAAACAAGTAAGGGTAGTTGTGAGGGCATGATAGCTAAGGAGTGATAGGGCATGACAAGGAATGAAAAGGTGTGCTAACACATGGCAGACAGTGTCAATGGATGGTGAGGAGTGTTAGGGAGAGTCAAGGGAACTCAAGGGAGAACTAGGTCAAAATGCTTGGAAATGAACAAATAAGAGTGTGTGACAAGGAGTGTTAGTGAATTCCAAGTGTCCTAAGGATGAAGTGTTTTAGGAGAATTTTAGAATAGGAATTTTAGGATTCAAGCATATGGTTGTGATAAGGCATGGACAAAGCAATTTTAGAGAAAGGGGGACTTTGGGTTGGGCACAATATTGTTTTGCTAATGAATTGGTTGGGTTCCCAAGTCACAAAAAAGTAAGGTTATCGGTGAGGGTGTTAGTGCCAGTCAGTTCAGCCTATCAGCAATGATCAAATATGCTCTTACAAGGTGTTCTTAGTGTGTCAAGTCAAAAATTTTTCATTTCAGTGAATCTTCAAATAAAAATTTGGTCACTGGCTAATGTGTCTAGGGCTATGTCCACTCTCTCGAGAATTTCATATGTCGGTCACTTTCATCACTCAATTGAGTCTACCATCATGAAAACATCATTAATATCACTTCAATCACATCATCATGGTCTTCATTCAGCTCGGTGTCACCATTAGGTCATTAGGGTTAAGGTCACAAAATCAGTCATTTCATGTATAAATCCGGCAAATGAGGAGTAGAAATAGGTAAATTCTTTCAATAAAACTTAATTTCAAATGTAATTTATGTTTTTAGATGTAATAATGTTCCTAAGGTTCTAAAGTTACAAGACGAGGTCCTAAGGCTACAAAACTCAAAAATAAAGTGAATTGGTGAGGTGGGTCATCCTACCTCATTAATCACTTAGACACCAAAAGGAAATTATAAAAGCACGTGGAGGAGCTCATTCACACTCATTTTCACTTTTCTACCATCCTATCATCGAGCTCCCCCCTCTACTTTGCAAAAAATTGTGATTCCATAGCCCTCACTGGCAAAAATTAACTCTCGCTACACACAGAGAGCCTTCGTTGTGCACCTGGACCAACACGTTGCACACAAGAAGCCTTCGCTATGCACGGGGCAGAGTTGTCCAAAATTGTTGTTTTACCACCAAAATGCATTTTTCAAAGCTCCTCTTCAATCATTTCATCTTCTAGGCTCTATAACAAATAAGCTTAATCATTTTCATGCCCTCCTTTGCCTCATATGTCAAGAAAAGGATCAAATACTTCTTCTTCTACTATTTACATGATTTTCATGGTTTTGATCCTCAAATGATGAGTTACTACCCTAAACCCTAGATTCCTTTTCCCTACACCTCTATTTGCAGCCAATACACCATTTCCATCCATCATAGAGCCTTATCCCCTCATTTTCTATCATTTTCCTCTAAACCCTAATCTCCCCTATCTCTTTTTAGGACAGGCCCATGTTTTGGCCTTTTCCAGCCCCTCTCCTCACTCATTTCCCAAAATTCATTTTTCCCCTACTCACTGACATCATCCCCTACCCTCCTAAATTTCCTTACAAATTTAGGCAACTCCTAAGTCCATCATACCACCTCATTCCCTCACAGCAGCAAATTTCACTGTTTTTGTTTGCCTTTCACCTAGGGTTTGAAGTATGGAGCCTAGCTCATCACCATCAGAGAAGAGTAAGTACAGCAAGGGGGGAAATATACTGAGGTTTGAGTCCTCTAATTGCAATAAAATCACCTCCTCTCCATTTGTCATGAAATTATTTGAAGATGTCAATTGTTTAGGGTTTTGTCAAAGAGTGCAGGAGGTAGGTTACCATCAGCATCTCACAGGTATATTTTCCCTCACCTTGAAAGAAGATAAGATCACCATTGCAGGGGCTGATTTCATGTTTTCAGTGGATGCCATCTCTCAAGCTACAAGCATACCAAATGATTGTGAAAACTGGTTCAAAGGCATGAACCTAGACCTAGAAGAGTACAAACGCTACTTGAAATCATAATGCAATGGAGCTCACTCACATGTTTTTCCATTCAGATACTTGTTGGAGAGATATGAATCATTGATGAAGGTTGTCATGCAATTCCTCACATGTGAGGGAAGATTTTCCAGGCTATATCAATACCACATAAGACTGCTCATGCACTTTATAGCTGCCAAGTCTCTAAATTTGTCCAGCTACTTGTATAGGAGCCTAACCAAAATGTCTGAAAGGGTGCAATTGAAAGGAAAAGTGCATTATCCAAGCCTCTTTCACCATAGCCTGATAAGTGTTATATTACTCCATCAGTTGATAGAGAAGAACATGACATCGAACACCTTCATTAAGGCAACCTTGAAAACGCATATAACCACTTCACCAAGCCAGCACCAAACCATGTCAATACATCCCATGGAGGTAGGGTCATCAATAAAACATGATGAGGTTTCCAAGACACCTAGGCCTGACATGACCAAGACATGTCATAGAGGTAGAAGGCTTGTGTTTTCTCCTCAAATTGAGGGAGGGGCCAAGCCTACTACATCAGCAGAACAAGGATCACCATCACATCATGAGGCTTCTTTGCATGATGAGGAGCCCATTGAGAATGACCTTGACTTAGTTGACTTGGAGGCACATTATGAGCATCAAAGCCTAAAACAAGTCATCAAAGAGAAGGATTCTCGAATCATGGAGCTCAACTACAATTTTGAAAGGGCTAAATTCATCATTTCATTCATTGAGCAAGAAAATAGTCAACTTAAGGCAAAACAACTAGTCATGGAGAAAGAGAAATTCAAAGCCAAGAAGCAAGAGATGAAAGGAAAGGAAGTGGTGGACCATGAGGATATTGAGAATCATGAAGGACATGTGGCAAGGAAGAGAAGAAGTACAATGGGTCTGAGGAAGGCACTTCAGAGGGAAAGAGAACAAAAGCCACCAATGGAAGAATTGACCTTTGAAGATAGGATTGTCATGGAAATAAATGAGGACAAGGATTTTTGGCTTTGAAAAGTCAATTGTGACCTTGAGAATCTTCTTAACAAGGCCAACAGGAATAACAAGTTGCAAAATAAAATGGCCATCCATTATTACACAAGGAATCAAGTTGTCAAGGTCAAAATCAAGCAGTTGAAGGAAAAAATCAAGGAAACCCTAATCAGCCAAGAGGATAACGGTAAGTTGGATTTTATTTTTTATACATCTATTATGGCATAACATACCTCATCAAGCATCTCTAGACAAATTTTGGGAGGATTTGGAGAAAATTTTGTGTTTTTGTACAGAATTGCAATTTTTTGGCAATTTTCTATCTAGGAGCGCAGCAAGCTCACGTTGCACTTCTTCCTCAGGGCTCCAAATGATGGAAAATTAGAATTTTTGGAAATATTATGACCCCCTCTCAAAATCCATTTTCCCACTTTTTGAGTCTGGGGCTCATTTTTTGAGAAATTTGCAAAAAAGAGGCCAAAAGTCACCTTTATGCCCCTTTTCTTCGATTTGGTTGTGCACCTAGAGACACCTTGGGAGAATGGCCATATCTCATCCAAAAATGGGTCCTTTTGAGTGAAAAAATTCTCTAAAGACATATACACTCTCCCAAATTTCCAGAACAGGCTTCAAATCTGGATTTGAATTTCATAAAGGCACTCAAAAATGTCCTCCAACAACCCGTTGCGTGCCTGGAAATTTTTGAGATTTTTGTAAAATTTTCACTATGTAATTTTTGTAATTCCTAGTTTGACTTTGGTAAAAGTCAAAAAGGTGAAGTATATGAATGTGAGGGGTAAAATTAAATGTAAATATTGGGTGGTTAGTCTTTGTAAACTGTTTTGATGTAAATTTGACCTCATTTATGAGAGAGGTTGGAGTCAAAGTTAATTGTAGAAGTTGTTTTTAACTTCCCTAGACATTAGGGTTTGGTTAGAACACCTCATGGAAAAGTTCCTAGAGTCATGGATTCAACCCTTGAGAGTGGGGAGATGTTTTTTTGGTATTTATTTATCAGTTCCTCAGTGATAGAACAAGTTGGATTTCAGAGGAGAGAACTATTGTAGCTTGTACTTGGACATATTCTGGAAATCAAAGGACACAGTTTGCAGCTCTTATCTAGGAATTCATGCGCAGTAAGTTTGTGATGTTTTTTTCTCTGTTATAGCTTTATATGAAATATATTCATCTTCTATTTTCAATCATCAATTCTTCAATGGTTTTCCATACATTTTATAAACAGAATTCTTTGCATAAAGCTCTGTTTTGATAAAACAATCATTATGTGTTACTTTATTTCTTGCTTAATGAATTCATGTTTCATGCTCATTAAGACCTTTTGCTTCTTCTAAACACTACACTACACTGAAAAACCCTATATCCATCAAAAAATTAATGCTACCTTTCTCCTTTATATCTTTTTTATTGTAACCCTTTGATCCTCTGACCTATCTACCTAGTTTTACTCCCTTATCTAACAAAAAAACCCTAAATTTTCCAAAACCCACCTGAGCCTAGTTATCTAGCCTAAAATCTATTACATTTGAGTCACCTCTTAGCTGTGATTTCATAGAGAGAGCCCTCTATAGTTTGGTAGTACTAGCTACCAAATTAAAATCTTGGTTTGTGGTTACCTTCGATGATCTCCTCATCAGCCTGGGACATTGTGTAGGATAACAGAGGGCATGACAACTATGAAGTGCCAAGGTGTTCTAGTGAATGTAAGGTTCCAAAGTCATAGAAAAATGTAATGCTAGTTGTGAGGTTATGAATGCCAAGGTGTGTTGGGGAATTCTAGGGCATGATAACATGTTCCAAAGAGTACGAAGACATGTCAAACAATCTAACTAGATGTGCCAAGTGCTAAGGCATGCCAAGATGTACAAGGGTGTGACAATGCATGTCAGGGACTGTCAAGGCAACAAAAGCGAGGAAGAAGTTAAACTACAAGAAAATGAGCACATAATAGGGTTAATATATCATCAATTTACCTTTTCCATTGAGGGGTACGATAGGCACACCAACACTAGGTTCCAATAGGTGCCAAGTGACAAGTTTCAATGCATTCTAAGTGCCAAATCTTCCTCCATTTCTTCTCATCTAGTTTCCAATAATTGATCTCAAATAAATTTAGTATTGAACCATGCCAAAGCATACCAAGTCATCTCAATGCATGCCAAACATGCTAAGGCTTGCCAAGTGCCAACATGTTCCAAGTGCCCATGTGTGTTAGGGAGTGTGATGCATGCTATGAAGTGGTAGAGAATATCGAAGAGTGCTAAGGTGTGCTAGAGAGTGCCAATGCATGCTAAGGAGTGTTAGGGAGTACTAGGAAAACATAAGGGAGCACTAGGTCAAAATTCATTGAAGTCAATGAATATGAGGGTGTGTCGGGGAGTGTCAATGAGTGCTAGTTGTCATGCCAAGGAGGGAGTGGAAAGGTATGCTAAGCACGGGTAAGGCATGCCAGGGAATATCAGAGCATGTCAAGAAGTTCTAGAGTGTGCTAGGTAGTTTCGGGGTGTGATAACATGTGCCAAATAGTGCCAACGCATGCCAGGTGCTAAGACATGCTAGGATGTGTAGGGTGCCAAAGTATGCCAATATGCGTCAAGGAGTTTCAAGGAAACAAAAGGAATAACCAAGCTAAAATGTAAAGAAATCAACACATAAGAGGGTTAATAAGTTGGGACTTTATCTTTTTCAAAAGGGGCATGCTAGGCACACTAATAATATGTTCCAATACATGCTAAGTACCAATGTGTGCCATGTGCTAATGTTTTTCAATGAAATATTATGCCAAGGTGTTCCAGGGCATGCTAGGGACTGCAAGGCATCCTAACACATGATAGGGGAGTGCTATGCTATTCTAGGGCATGTCAACATGTGCTTGGGAATCCTACTCATGGCAAGATTTTATAGGTACAAAGATGTTCCAAGACATGTGAGGTGCCAAGGAATGTTAGTTTATTGTTCCAAAGCACTTTAAGGAGTGCCATGAGTGTTGAGGAGTACTAGGTATCTCTCATTAATATAATTTACAGAGCTTGATTATGTATTAAATAATATAGTTCCTACACACACTAATGGAAAATTATTTAAAGGAAATTTTCTAGATAATAAACCTAATAGAGATGAATCATGTGTTCACTCATAGGAAAAATATATTCTTATGACTTGAGGGAAATGATACACACTAATTACTTCTTAACAAATTGAATGACTATAACCACTATGACCTTGGACACATAATGAAAAAGACTCCACAATAATGGTCTTAAATCATTATCTTTTGACAAAAAATATAGTAACAGGTACATAACATCATCAAAAATTCATTGGAATAATCAATGATGACGATCATTTTTTGACCGTCACTAAAAGTAACCAAAAAGAGCATTGGTGAGGGTGAATAAAAGATCATCACTAGAAGTGTCACCAAAGAGAGAATTAGTGATGGGCCTTTAACGAACCTCACCAAAAGTGTCACCAAAAAGAGAATTAGTGATGGGACTTTAATGACCCTCACCAAAAGTGTCATTGAAAATGGCTTGGGTGACAAACCTTGAAGGACCATCACTATATACACTTACAACAACATTTTTTAAATACCGTCACCATATGCGACATTGGTGATAGACCCTAAAGGTCTGTCACAGGCATGAAGCGTCATCAAAAACTCATTCGAATGACCAATGATGACGAACATTTTTTGACCATCACCAAAAGTAACAAAAAAGAGAATTGGTGAGGGTCAATAAAAGATTGTCACTAGAAGTGTCACCAAAGAGAGAATTAGTGATGGGCCTTTAACGACCCTCACCAAAAGTGTCACCAAAGAGAGAATCAGTGACCGGCCTTTAACGACCCTCACCAAAAGTGTCATTGAAAATGTCTTTGGTGACAAACCTTAAAGGACCATCACTATATACACTTACAACAATGCTTTTTTTAGAGACCATCACCATATTCAACATTAGTGATGGACCTTAAAGGTCCGTCATAGACATGACCCTCACCAATGACCATTTTTTCTTGTAGTGAAAGTATGAGATGCAAGCCTTATACTTGGTGTTTCAAAATGTTTTAGGTGAAAATGAATTTTTTAAGCTAAAGTGATATAGAGTGAAGAATTCTCTACACAAAGTCTCTTTTGTGATAAGTAAAGGGTCTCATTTGTTGCAAAAATTGTGAAAAAAACTCGGTAATATCAAAGCTATAATTGTTCTAAGAAAATGGTATATTAATGAAATGTTTGATCAATCATCAATGGCTTATTTTTCCAAATTTATCTTACTTATCATCGTTAATTCAAGGTAGAACATTCCATTTTGAACGTCCTTTGAAGGAGGCACAATATTCTTATTATATAACATTCACTTACCACTAAGTACAAAGGAGTGAGTTTTGACATTTTGGTCAAATCAAATAAGTAATCAAAAAGATAGAACCCCATTTTGTTTAGAAGGAGAGATATTTGACATCATGCCTTAGTAATAAATGGTTTCTTATAAAAAAATGTATTTAGTGTGTTACCTACCACATTCCTAAAGGAAAAAGGTTATTGATTTCAAAGTTTATAAGTGAAAACATATGATGAAAAATTTGAGTACATATGTAAATTTGAGAGAATGAAAAGGGTTTGATGATTTTCAGGTGATTGTTCCTAAAAAATTTCAACATAATATTAAACATCTTTCTAAATTGTACAAGATTCATGATTGCATTGATTTGTTGTATTTGTTTCTCGCTATCACCCAAGCTCATGGTTTCTCACCCATCCTCTTAAAACTTCTGGTCTGTAAGTGAAATCAATAAAGAATATGACATTATAATTATGAATGCAAAATAAGATCAATATGTTTTTTTGTTATGGTTTTAACTATATATCTCAGAAAGTGTCTCACTTTCTACATGTCTAGTTTGTGGTCCTAAGATGAAATATTGTCATTCAAGAATCTTAGGAAAGGAGGTGTTTGATGAGTACAAGCACTTCATTTCTAAGAACCATAAGTACCTAAGTACCAAAAAACATCTTTTAAATGGGAAATAATAGATTGGATTAAGACCACGAAGAATGACACCTCATGCATGGAAGTTGCAATATAATAAAGTCTCTCAAGATATGGATCAAATTATTTATCTATCAATACACATTATATGTTTGGATTATTTTATATTTTTGTGGAATTTTCTTCACTGTACTAATTGATGGGTTGTATTTTTGTTCTAATATCTTTAACTATGATTCACATTGTAGGTCATCGAGGCATCAATAATAGGGAATTTCCATGAGGAATGAAAAGTTATCTCGGGCAATTCAATACACTCCCCTACTATGAGAAACTAAAAATTGTTCATTTATTTGATACAATGCACATCGGAAGAATGTAACAAAGACCTTATGGTGAATCTTAGATGGAAGGAGAGACAAAGAAAAAAATGACAATATTTGTAATGACATTAAGGAGGCCAATCATGCTTTACAAAGTGTGACTCATTCAAATAGCAATGGAAATGACCAAAATATAAGCACCCTTCCATGGTTATTGATAGAGAAATAAATCAAGGATGTTAAAGAGGTTATAGAAAAAATAAATTTCCAACAAGACTTCCTTCAAACATAAAGAATATCCTACCAAAGAAAGGTGAATTAGGTGGGGTAAAAACTCATGATTGGCATACTTTCATTAAGGTAATTATTTTGGTGTATATATTTATAAATTGGTGAAACATCTTATTAATTAGTGTTTTTTTTTCACTAATTTGGGAACTAGTAATGATCAATCATTATTTTCGTTAGAATATGTTCTACCTCTATCTATCCTAGAAAACTTGAGATAAATGTCAAACAAGTTATATATGATCTTGGAAAATACACGAGGTAAGTGGATATTTATGTGTAAAGTGTAATTCATTCAATAAGTTGTTGTAAAACTTACATTTGACTACATGTGTTTTACTTCTCATCATGTACTCTATACTATTTTTTTGAAACCTGTGATTTTCTTTCTTCATTTGTAGATGGATTTCATGTAAAGAAATTGATAAATAAGATATAAAATATTGGAGAAAATAATTTCCTCATATAATGTGTGAAATGCAAAAGTATCTACCTCCAACATTTTTCCATGCACAAACACTACCTCATACACCAAGTCAAGGAGACTGAAAAGAGTGGACCTATACACACAAGATCAATGTGCATGGTTGAGAGGCACTTGAATCATTGAAGGGTTTGGTTAGACAAAGGGCACGTCCTAAGGGTTCTATGGTAGAGGGATATATGGTATAACAAATCACCATTTATATTTGTAAATATATTCTGGAAATAGGGAAAAGTATTAATGTATTGGATCTTATTTGGGATGTCAACTCCATAAAAAACGTTTAAGGGGAGCACTTATTGTGTAAAGGTAAAATGAGGACAGTAACACCACCCTATTATTCTAGAGAGATTTGTCAAAAACCATAGGTCACCTAATAAATAAATCATCCATAAAATTCATGTGTATCAATCCATGAAAATATGCTTCTTTTCCATAGGATAGTGTAAACCAGTGCTAGAGTCAAAAAACAAGCTCTTTAGTTCATGTTTTCAAATTTGTAAATGTATTACTTCATTTTTATTGAACCTCATCCTATAATGTTCTAGCATCCTAGGTCTATATTCAAAAATGTATTTGATGGTTCTTTCGTAAGTCTTTGGTGCTTCTAAAAGCAACAATTAGATTTCTTGATCATTTAATAACCATCATAATTTTAGTGATTTTATCTCTACTTGGTGGTTAGGATTTAGAGTTAGGTCCCTCTTTAGTAGGGGATGGTAAAGGAGATGCTAAAAAATAACAACAATCAAATAATGTAACATGAATGTTAAAAAAAAATGTTGGGAAACTTCGATTAAGAATCATGAATAACATACAATCAGATCCTTATCAACAAGAATCATGAAATCATGATTAGCATATAATCCGAAGTATAATGTGTTCCTAAATCAACAAAATAGTTTGTTAACTTAACACATGAAAGCATAAACATATACCATTGAATCACTAAGATATAAGTCTCAAAGTTCTCAACAATAAATGTATGGAATTGCTTTCCTTGGCTCAAAGAGCTTCTTAAAATTAAGTTGAAATGTCAATGGCACCATCACATGAAGCATCCATGAAGTCTAATAGTGGAGATGCTAAGCTACCACTTGAATTCACAAAAGGATTTATTACCTCTCAAAACAAAGTTCTCAAATGAATTCCAAAACTAAAATCCCTCTACATATAGCCATGAGGATATATTTATACAAGGTGAGATGACTTTTCACCTACCATGATCTTTCACCTATGCTCATGAATCTTCAAATTCTACATGATTTTCTAATCAAAATTCTATTTCACTTTTTATAAAATACAAATTACAATGAAATTTGAGAAAAAAAAAAAATATCCTCATCGAACCAAAAGTATGATGGCTAGGTTGAGAGATTTCACATGTATATCTATGAATTAATATGCTTTCCATGCTTTGAATTTGGTAGCAATTGATGGGATCTTATTCTATAGTTCATTATCATACCTTGTGTTTGAATTTGTACTTGGTGTAATAGCATTGAGAGCTCTGTGTGAAATTTCACGGGCTATACAAAATATTGTGTGATTCCATCCTTTGTGGTTCCTAGATCATCTTTTAAATAACTTGCCTTATCAAATCCAGTATCCCTTGAATCTCTTGTCTTACTTCTTCCTCTAACCTTATTTCTCTCGGTGCATAGATGGAAGGAATTTTCTTAACCTTGACAAAAGGTTCCAACCCGTTGTGCAATGTATGATAGTAAACAACTATCTTATCCATGTCTCTGCTTGACTTTTCATGTAATTTCATCTTGATCTTGATGTCTACTTTATCCTTTTAAATGGTCATCCAGTCCTTTCTAGGAAGTTATTTAGGTGAATTGGGCCATTTTATGCCCCATTTATATATGATATAGACCATTGAGGATGTTATTTTAATCACCATTCCTCTCCATTTTAATTCACATAACGTTTTGGGGAGAGGGGCCACAATTGATGAAAGATCATAATTTTGTCGTAGACCTGCCTCATAATTCCTTATAGACCTTTAAACTCTTCAAAAATTGATCCTTGTAAATTATTTACACAGGAGCATGTGACCAACAAATTTTGATTCTTTGTTTGTAGCTATATATTCTTTTTCTCTACAATGGCTAACTTCACTTTTAAATCATCAACTTCTTTGGAAAATAAGTATATGTTCTTTTTGTGGCATCTACAAAGGTATTTCTAGAAAAAGTTATCATCGCGAGATTAATTATACTATATACCACTATTTCCCTCTCTGGAGTGATAGGGATCGATGTTTTGGATCCTTGGCCAAACATCTATGCATTTCTTGTATGATTTTGAACTTCATTTGGTTAAATGTGAGTTTGGAGAAATATAACACCATATGTTCCTCTTCTTTTGTGATGCCCATTTCCTTGGTTGGACAATGTCTACTAGTGAGAAGTGTGGGAAATTGAGCATCTATGGTGGGAAGCTATATCCTTGTTCCTGAATATTTTAGTCTATTTTATTTGAATACCTTCTCTTCCATATCCTTGTTAATGAAATCCTCTTAAATTTTCTTAAAAATGCTTCTTCTTTCCTTCTGGCCTCTAAAACTTATTTTCTTTGTCTCTCTTTCTCTTCCTTATTATTGTGTTCTTATTTCTCCTTAGTTTTCCATGCTTCTTATTCATTTATTTTCTTTGTGGCCTTAACTTCATCTTCTTCATAGTTTCTTGTTTTTTTTCCTTTATTCTTCTTGTTTCTTCACATTTTCTTCATATTCTTTCTTTTTCCTTATATCTTCCTCCTCTTGCATTTTTTAACCTCTTCCTCTTCCTTCTTTTTCAGCGTCATGTCAACCTTTTGTTCATTTACATTTTCTTCTATGGCTTCTTGTTTTTCTTTTATTTTGAGAGCAAATTTTCTCTCTTCCAAACTCATCCTCTCTTGTTTGTCTTGTTTTGAAATTTCTTCTTCATTTAAATTCTAGGGATTATTAGTTCTAAGAGATGATTCCAATGCCTCGGTAGAATTGTAAAATTTATTTATCTTTTCTTCCTCTTCATAAGCCTTTGAAGCATATATCCAATGATATTTGTTGTCCTTGAAATGTTCAATGATAATACCTTTTGGATCGTACATATGGAAACTCAACTCACCAAATCTATAACATTGTAATTCTTCAGCCTCAATTTTGGTATATTTGGGACTCTTAAAGGAATGTACCCTGATGCATAAAGGGAATGTAATCCATGGAACTTTATTTTACTTAACTATTGTCTTGGATAAAACTATTTTTTGTTAATAATACACCTCCTACAACATTACTTTGTCTATGATGAATGTTGGCAAAGCATGGGGGGTTTGTAGGCACCAAACACCCTAACGTAAGTAGCATCCTCTCAAGTAAACCAATATGAAATTTCATGTAAAGAAGATCTAGATCTATTAGACATACATGGGGGATCTGTGGCAAAAATTCTATGGTATATGGGTGATATGAAGTACCAAACAATATTCTCATACATCCCCCAGTATCCTCTTTTCCATAAAATTTTATAATAGATATGTATAGCCATAATATGATCAGTATTCCATTTCCAACCTAGTCTATCAAATTCACATTTGACACAAAAGGCATCTAGTAAGTATGATGCCATATAGAAATCTGAATGCTCCCTTTTCGATGGATTCTTTCCCTTTGGAAATTTATCTACATAGAGGATGTTAAGATATTTTCCTAGTTAAAGATAGTTCCCTCTATGGCACAAGAATCGATCAAGGAGACCCAACTCTCCTATAAGGACTCTACATCTAGTCTACCATATATCCTACAAAACATGGTTTCCAGCATTTGATATGCTTTTCTACGTGACATAGTATTATAAACTCCATCTAATTTATACCTAAATTTGCTTATTTCCTACCAAAAATATCTCTAAACTTCCTTCACTAGTTTTTCAGAGCTAGCTAAGCATTTTGTATTAAAGGTTGCATGATAATTGGGAAACTTATAGTACTTTGCTATGTCAGTTTTTTTAAATGATACTACTAGTTCTCCTTGATAACTTATGACCATGGAGTAGTCCTCATAAGTGTGTTGAAGGATCCATTCCATGGTTTCTATGTAAGGGAAAACTAGAGGATGTGCAACAAATTTATGCAACCAAACTTCTTTATATTGATATAGACATGAAAATCTTCTTCATCTTATAGTATGTCTTTCTTGGTGAACTTTGAATACATGTCATCCCAAGTCATCTCTATTGTTTTATCAATGTATCAAGAGGTATTTTCATATATAGAGTAGCAAGGGGGGACTCTCTACCACTCCTTTGATATTGCTTTCCACTCTTTGAAAACCTTTTCCAAATCCTCATCTAGTAGTTGGAGCCATTTTTCCATAGGAATATTATATGTTGAAAAATTAAAAGTAAATCGTTCCTAAAATCTCAAATATATTCATGATAAAAATAAATGTTGGGAAAATTTTAATATTGACTATTATTTCAAGTCAAGTCACAATTTTTTGAGGAGATGGTGTGATGGTTTCAGTTGCAAATCAAGATATCATGTTGATCGCAAATTGCAGATTACATTTTTTTTATAATAATGGAGTTTGTTGTATTATGTGATAGTAGCATGTGACGAGTAGGGATAACACACTTTGATTAGACACAAATCATGAAATTAGGAGATAGACTTGGTTGCACTGTGCTATGAGATTGTGATATGTGACAACGTAGTAAGTAAAGTTACCAATTGCATGTTAGCAAGACAATGGGGATGACAGGTTGATATGCATATTGCGATGGAAATATACGAAATGAGGTTGTTGATCATGGGTGAAAATCCTCAAAGGAATCAATGATGATTGTCTTCCTTGAGCTAAGAGGGATCAATGTATGAGGGAGGCACCTTTTATATCGTCGATGGAATGAAGTGAGATAAGGCTAAGGATTAGGTTTAAAATGATTAAGGTTTTCTTAAAAGGGAAAGACTTGAAGTCCTTAACCTAAAAATAGTGAATGATTTACAAGGTGAGGGGGAGAATTCAGGATGATGAGCATGAGTTGTAGGAAATTCATAGAGTAGTTGAGCATAAAAAGGGGTAGGGGTTTATGTTGTTGGAGTAAAATGTGAGTATAAGTGAGCATATGAGGGTTTAATGGCCTTGGGAGGATAGGGTATGCAAACCATAAGGGGTAGATGAAAGATTAGGAATCCTAATCGACATGTGAGAAAAGAGAAAACTACAATGATTACAGTTGGGTGTATTACTTACCAATCTTAAGAGCCAGTCATAATCACAGAAAGTAGAGAGAGAGTTAGTCTAGTCATCTAGAAGCTAGAGTGATCAATGAAGTGAAGGGGGGGGGATTATTTCTTCATATAAATTGCGTACATCTGTGATATAGGATGAGGTGGTGTGACGAGTTGAGGAAACCACGGGAGAGTTTGTGACTCATTAGAGAAATTTTGAGGTCTAAACTGGCTCAAAACAAATGTACAACCAAACCAAGTTTATAGGAACTAATGGATTCAAGATAATGATGTCAACCATGGGGGATGATTCACCATTTTTGGAGATAAAAAAGTAAAAAATAATAAAAATAAAAACTACTTTTTTAGCTCGTATTTTCAACTTATCTCCCTATGATTTTACTCAAATTATGAGTAGAAGCATTTGTTAGATGAAACATTTGTTTCTTAATACAAGGAGTACCTATGTTGCATACTTTTGATGGACCTCGCTACACGAAAAATGAGAAATAAAAGAAAAATGTGATTGTAATCATGCTTTTTCATGTATTTCTCATTTTTCGTGTAGTAATGTCCATCAAAAGTATGCAACATGGGTACTCCTTGGATGAGGAATTAAATTTCCCATCCAATGAGTTCTCCCACTCGAAATTTGAGTAAAGCAATAGGGAGATAAGTTGAAAATATGAGTTGAAAAATTAGTTTTTCCTTTTTTCCTTCTAAAATTTCATGACCTCATATAATATTATTTTATTATTTCCATTATTATTTTATAATATTCCTTAAGAGGCCCATTTTATGCCTCAAAATTTCTCTAATGAATATAAGGCATTATGATGAAAGGAAAGCTACAAATCGGAACAAGATAGAGGGTGGAATGAGTCACAAATTTTAGATCACAATGATAATGGGTAGTTGAGTTTCGACTATAATATGTGTTCATGACTTGCAATTTGCGATTAGGTATTATATCATTTAAGTCTTGGTCACATAAATAAAATGCAGGAGTGTGATGCAACCTAAGTCAATACTTTTTGGACATCATCAAAGTGAAAGAAAAATAGAAGTATGATAAGGACTTAGAAGAACCATAGGGAGATGTATCTGAGAAGCTTCAAGTGGGGGACTCCAAATTTTGAAAGTGTTAAAATTTGGGGTTGTTGTAGTGGTTGCAACATAACCAAATAGGTAAAATAGCATAATATGAAAAATTACATAGCATGTACACCAACGTGAGTATGGAGTACAACTTAAAGCTAGGTAAGAGAGATGAATTACATAGTAACTCCTTAAGAATATGAGAACCTCTTCCAAATACCCAAATAGATTCATTCATCCAAATCACATATCCTCCATAATTAGTACATGATCTCTATGTATGCATTTTTCACATGTGGCCTATTTATTATAAGGATGACACTATTGCATTTTCATTTACACATTACGTGAACATTTAAATCCATATACATATGATCCATTTTTATGAAATGAAATACATATTTATAACAAAGACACAAAGATACATTAAAACTTGATTTCTATTAATAAATTGAATTTTTTAAAATTGAAAAAAAATGGATTGAAATATACTCTCTACACGCATTCGTAAGAGCACATTACAATGAGGCCAAAAGGACATTTTTAACATAAATAAATAATGAAGAAACCATAAACGTCCAAAAACCTAACCCTATCAGGTGAAGTACAAAATCTTTGTAGCCTCGATGGGGTTAGTTGGTAGATTTACTTCACGGGGTCATAACTTTTGCATAAGATCTTTGTTTAGCATGCTAATTATCCCATTGGAAAGGTCTAGATAAGAAGTAAACATTCTAACTATGCCCAAGAAATATAATTTTGTTCTATCCTATCTCATTCCACATTAAAAAATCATTGTTTAGGACCTCAAAATGACCACAGAAATACATGACCCAAAAAACTATAGAAAACTGTGAAAATAGAGAATTGTGCTTTGAGCTAGTGGAATAGATGGGTCACCACTGATATCCACCTACATCAATATATGCCCCACTTTGGGGCAATATCATATACATTTAACCCCATATATTCCCCACTTAAAGTTATATCAATATCAATGAGGTTATAATAGAAGACTATTTAAACACGTGCAAGTATTGGACATGGTATCATATTGAATATTGGTTTATAATTAGGATGTCCCATATGGTTTAAATTATAATGATGGTGTTATAAGGCTAAGTTATTCAAGAGGGTGTTTAATTTTTATGATTGAGAACCTCCTATCTTAGATTCATTAAATGTTGAACTGATTGAGTGTTATATACACTTGATGAGATAGTCGAGAAAAGTATGTAAATATCCTATTTCAATCCCATTAAATGAATTGTTATATCAAATACCCAATATTGAATTTAATTATGAAGAGTATAATTACATAAATGGATGTCATTTAAAGGGATTATTCCTAACACACTTGCTAAACATTTATATCCTAGTTATGTTGAAGTATGTAATTAAGGATATGGATACTCAAAGTATAATTAGGATATATATTGAAGAACACATTCTCTCTCACATTGAAGTAAATATGAAAGATGTATTTTTTTCAACAAGCTAATGATAACCCTATGGTGCAAAACAATAAGGAACAAAATCAATGGAAACCTATGACGTTGAGTACAATGAGGATTGGAGAGTCATAACAAATTCTATATTTAGTTCCAAGTGATATAGGGTCAAACGTTATATTTTTCCATAATATCACATATTGTCACCTTTATAATGATGATATAATAAAGACAAAAAGTTATTATACATGCCAACACATGTCAGTCTTTTTACTAATGAAATATTAGGGGTGGTCATTACTAAAAATATCAAAATAAAACTAGAGTTAAAATTATATCAACTACATCTATTAGAAACACCCCTAACATTAGTATGGTAAAAGGTAATTCCTTTTCCTATGTATTAATACAAAATTTTCTTAGGGGAAATATCACTGGTATAAAATATACAATGTCATTCAAAAAGTACTATTTATGACGAAATCCATATAATATTGGAATTGTCCATCCATATCAATTTTGTGCTATCTATGCAATTAGAGTACTGATACATTTTTATTTATAATAATATGTGTATCTTTTCATATATAACTAATTTCAACCTTAGGAATAAAACACAAAAACTACAAATTTTGAAAATTAATTATTTAGTGTCAAGTTTGGGTGAAGGGAAACTAGCATGGAATATGTATAAAACATGTGGTAAATAATGTTGTGTGACAATATTTGTATGATAGTTTCAACTATGATTGATATTTTCCAACTTAGGTTTTGGTGGTCTATATGTGTGATCATATGAAATATTGAAGTCATTACTTCCCTTGCATTTTAAAGACAATATCACACTATCAATTACATAGTTTTAGTAAAGGAAATGAAAAAAACTTCAAAGCACCACTTCTCTTGTAATTCAAACACATTGTCATCATGTCAATTATGCATGATTAAGTAAATAAAATGAATAATTCTTATTTTTGTTTTGTTGCATGCAAAAATATATTTTTCTTAAATTATGGCCTTGAGAGTGCACTTCCACTAGAGGCCTAAAAATATAAGGACAATGGTTTGCTTAAATATAATAAAGTGTGTTATCTAACTCATTTGAATAACATGTTGGAAAACAATATTATTTATGCCACACTATAATTTTTTTCTTTCAAAAGAAATGATAGTTCTCTTTGAAACTTTCGTTTATAGGCTTATTACATATTATTACCATGTTTGTTAATGTGTAATGTTAGACATAATTTACATGGAATGTAACTTAGTGAAGTATGAACCTTTTTAATATAATAAAAATATTTATTATCTAATTTTAATTTTTAAAGAAATATTATAATATATATATATAATATATATAATATATATTAAATAATATATATTATATATATATATAATATATAATATATATAATATATATATAGACTTTTCATTAATAAAATAATGGTGGAGAACCATGCATAAAACTTACATGTGAGGTATATCTATACAGAAACCACTTCAATTGTTGAATCGATAATGGAAGTGATCGATGCATCCCCTATTAACATATGTTTATTATCAACACATAGACACTACATAGAGAAAATAACTAAATATTTGAAAACACAATAAAATATAATTTATATATTATCAATGAAGCCTATCAATATTATTTCATATTAACATTGGATGAAAATTCCATGTACAAGAGCCTCACCCAGCCAAAAACAAGTCTACTCACAACTTGAGTATTAATGAGAATCATGAGAACTATGATCGGAATGGCTAGTTTGTCTATGTGACCTTACTTAACTAGAGTGTATTGTGTTGTGTGAAGTCCCAATCCATTTCCCTCTATAATTAAGTTACAAATTGTGTAAGGATATCTTTTGACTACATTAATCAATGAATATGCTAGTCTAAAGTAAACTATGGGTTGTGACAATTACCATTTGGTTTTATTAAATGTTTTCTGAACTCCCATGCTATTTTGTAGGGAGTTTAGGCACATACATAGGAGGGTGAGGTTCTCTCAATGGGTCACACATATAAGTATGTTAATATTGAACATACCCATGACCTACCCCATATAATTTACCAATCTCAACGTAGATAACATGGAGGCCTAAGAAACATTTCACCTATAAATATCTAATAAAATATAGTAACACCACCCTATTAATGTAGATAGATTTGTCAAAAACCATAGGTCACCTAGTAAATCAATCTTCCATAAAATACATGTTCCTCAATCCATGAAAATATGCTTCTTTTCCATAGGATGGTGTAAACCAATGCTAGAGTCAACAAACAAGCTCTTTAGTTCATGTTTTCAATTTGTAAATCTATCACTTCATTTTTATTGAACCTAATCCTATAATGTTTTAGCATCCTAGATCTATATTAAAAAATGTATTTGATGGTTCTTTGGTAAGTCTTTGGTGCTTCTAAAAGCAACAATTATATTTCTCGATAATTTAATAACCATTGTCATTTTAGTGATTTTATCTCTACTTGGTGGTTTGGAGTTAGATTTAAGTCTTGCTTTGGTAGGGGATGGTAAAGGAGATGATAGGTTTGGATTCTATTCATTTGTAGACTCCGTGATAATATAATTTATATGTTCCATTTAAACAAGAATAATAGATATATATTTCCTTTCTTGGTTTCTAAAATTTTAAAAAATTGAATCTAACTCATATGAATAGTAAAAATAATAAAGGATGACAATGGAAATCTCCCTCATCATTTTATTCGTCACATGTACTCCTCCTAAAAACATGTCTTCTTCTCCTCCTAAAAAGGAAACAAAACTTTTAGAAATGAAATAGAAATCAAAACATTTTTTTTATTGACAAATCGATAAATTCACACATGTTACTAATATGTGTGAATTCCTATAATACACATATATTTCTTTAAAGTTTGATTTACCAATCTAGTTGGTAAGTTACATGGTAGCTCAAAGGGGTCCACAGCTAATTAAACTAAAAGGTGTCTCACACTTTTAGAAAATTAACACATATTCTTGTGTCCATGTTCCTATCACTCAATTGCCACTTTTCAACTCATCATCTTTGTGCTAGGACAAACAAAATATTGTTTAACACACACAAATAAATCCTATTAAGATATAGAGACTTTATGTGAGAAAGTTTAAATTTCATTTGGAATATGAGCCACACATTATTTTCTATAATAACCCCTCTCTCTCTCTATATATATATAGAGTGATTCTCATTTCTTATGGAGAATGAATTTTTCTATATAGATGGATAAAATCACTTTGGGGTATCTTCAAATGAAAAAAATAATATAGGGAAAGTTTCATGATTAAAATTTTAATGATCCATAAAGAGGCATAGTTTTGATCAAAATTCATATTAAATTAAAAAAATAAATAAATAAAAAATAAAATA
>APFE031322926.1:88802-125178 GCA_000404065.3 Pinus taeda | reverse complement strand
AATTTAAATTTTCCATATTTGAAATTCATTTCAGAGCCGTCATTATTATCACTTCCTTTACTTTGAGCCGTCATTATTATCACTTCCTTTACTTTAAAATTAGTGGTAACAATTCGTAAATTTTAGCTTTCCATATTAGAAATTCGTTCTCCAAGCTGTTATTTCATTTAGTTGAAATTGCTTAGATGAGAGTCCACTGGTATCTCTGGTGTTGGATTCGGCTTTCCACATCGATACATATGATAAAAATTAGAATGTAAACTTTTTAATTCGGAAAAAATTATATGACATATTATAATCAATTTTTGTTTTCCAGTACAAAAAAAGCGATATATATTTCCATATGAGTTCAAATCATATATTTTGTTTTTCCCGAAATTATATTAAATACAACCTATATTATTTTTGAGCAAGCATATAGCTTCCCATTAAGTAGACCAGACTATAATATATACATCATTTTACCATATTATGGTCTTGAATGTAAACCATATAAATACAGGGGTTATATATAATCAGTTGTACACAAAATGAAAAGTCATCATCCAGAACCACATGTGGAGGTATACATAGTATTCACAGATCTTAACATCAAGTCATGGCAAGGGAAAATAGACTAGGCAGATTTTCAAAAAAAGACAAGTATTGATTATACAAAAAAAAATGCAAACTATAGTTACCCATGAAATGGAAACACCCCCGCATCCAATGTAGTGTCTCCCAGTTTGACTTCAATGTGCATACCATCTAGTTGCTCCTGTATTCCCTTCGATAATCGATAAGCTTGCCGGTTGTAATCCCTTCAGATGTGCATAATCGAGGATTTTCTTAATGTTGACCATAGACTCTCTATTTTCCAAAGCCAACAGAGGAGTTCTTGTTGTTTGATTTTAACGCCTCCTTTAACATGCTCAATAATGATCTTTGCATCCCCAAATATGTGGATATTAGGGATGTTGAAGAAGTGAGAAAACCATAAAAGTCCCTAGAGGGTCGTCGCTTTAGCCCGTGTATTCGTGTTGTTTCCCACATTCCAGTGTACCCAAAAATTTATGTTCTTTTGTAATACCAATCCAAAATCTGCATCCACTTTTGTTTCTCTACATTGCCCCATAAAAAAAACCAACCGGATACTCCATTTGAGGACCCAACAGCTTGTGAGGTTCTTTTTTAGGCCCAGTGTCGAGGGAATACCAGCCAGAAAAAAGAGGATGATTGTGATGGGAATTTTTTGTTTTCCAGAATTTGAAAAAATCACATATCCCCAATAGCTAGACCTCCCTTCTGTAGAGAGTGTTATAAGTGTCAACTACCATGATGTTCCCCTCCTTCATCTTTCCTATCCAAACGATCTGGTTACTATATCCCTCTCAACAGATTCTTGAAAAATTAATGCAAATATAGATTCGTTCCCATACCCTCGCCATTTTTCTGACCAAAACCAACTCCTCTGTGCACTTCCAATTAGGACAGGGACCCCCACTAGGTAGATATAACTTGGTTCCAGAAAAAAAATACCATGGTCATTTATGCATCGGATAAAATCCTTCGGAATATTGCAATCCTCCCCAAAACCTAGTATATTATCAGTACCAATGATGATGCTATTCCCCGACCCCATAGACCATGCAAGATTCTGGAAAAATAGTTTATCTATTTTTTTGAAGCTATTCCAGATGGCCAAGCCCATTGAGATTCCAATACACACTCTGCGAAACCAAACCAGAAACTATTGATCATTTTGGTACTTATGCCTAATGATCTTGCCCCATGATCCATCACCAAAAATCCCCCTCCATAAAGATTTGAGTAATAACGCCCAACCGAAGCGTCACAAGTTCATAATACCTCAGGCCCCCATACACTTCAGGAGAGTGATTTGTGACATATTAGCCAAATGAAATTTGTTTTCGTCCCTGCTACCAGTCCATATGTATTTAGCCATAATTCAATTGAGGCTCTTAACAATAGAAAATGGGAGATGAAACAGGTGAGCCCAGTAAACACCCAACTGCACCAGAACAGATTGTACCAGAATGATGAGACCCCCTAGTGATAAACATCTAAATTCCCATCCAAATATCCTTTTTAAGAACCGATCCACAAGCCACGTCCAATCTGACACCTTATAGCCACATGGTTTAATATGGTATCCCAGGTATTTCATACCGCTCATCATCAGATCCGTAGGCACCTCGAAAAGACACTTAATATAAGCAACTACCTCCATATCACAAATGTCGTAAGATAAAATGGACTTTTGAAGATTCATGTATAGACCAGTAGCATTTGAAAATTTAGAAAATATGTGAAATAGAGCCAAACAAGAAAAATGGTTAAGCATCCCCATTATCAGAACATCATCATAGAAAAATCTATGTGAAATTTTAATGTCATTTCCCATGTGCAAAGCCTGGAACTACCCCTCCGCCACCGCTTTTTAAATATGCAAACTCAACCCATCCATCGCTAGGATAAATAGAAGTGGCGAAAATGAGCATCCCTATCGAAGACCCCTTTCGGCCTTGAAGAAATTCGAGGGGTATCTGTTGATAATAACAACATAGTTTATGTTTGTAACGCAGGCCATTATCCATTCCACACACCTGGGCTGTATTCCAATTTTATGAAGAATCGGCCTGAGGTATCCTCAATCAAGGTAGTCATATGCCTTTTGTAAATCTGCCTTCATGATGGCAGCATTAAGTTTCTTTGTGTGGATCGAATGCAAGCACTCCTGGGCAATATCGACAACGTCATGAATTTGCCTGTTTTGAAGAAAACCAAATTGTTCAGGAGTAATGAAATGTGACAAGATACCCTTCCTCCTATTTGCAATAATTTTGGATATAACCTTATAAATAATATTACAGAGCGAAATGGGACGGAAATCGAAGAAAGTGTCTGATGGGCACCGCTTTAGAATAAGAGCAATATAAGTGGAATTTATATGTGGGTGAATATAACCTTTTGACCTCAACTCCTCCACCATGCTAAGGGGGTCATGTTTAAAGAGATCAAAAAAATGTGTAAATAGTTCCATCGTCCACCCATCCAAGCCTGAACTCTTGTCGCCCTTAAAAGATTTTAATATCTCGAGGAGCTCGTCCTCTGAGACAGCTTTATTTAGCTCCAAGTTTAAATCTGCATCAAACATGGTAGGATATAATTCCACACCCCAAATAAGAACCTCTGCACATATCTCATCCTTTTGACTATAGGCCTTTTGAAAATGTGAAACAACAACATTACAAACATCCCTCTGTGACTGACACTGTTTCCCATCTGCACCTTTAATATCCCATATAGAATTAATTTTACGCATATGATTTGCAAATCTATGGATGAATTTTGTGTTTCGGTCCCCCTCCCTAATCCAAATGGCCTTGCTCTTAAGGCGCCAGGTGGATTCATTTATAGAGAGAATATGCTTCTTTTTTAGCTCTAATTCATGTATACGGCTTCAAGTAGCATCCAGGAGGCAATGTGTACACATCTGGTGGTGAAGAACATCCAGTTCTTGAATAATATCATGTAATTCCTTGTTTAACAAATATGTCTTCTTCTTCTGCCAAGATTTTACCTCCCCATGAAGAATTCCAAGCTTTGCCAAGATATGTGCCATGGGAGATGTGTCCCAAACCCCATTTCGATCTCAGACGTCGCACACAAGATCATTAAAATCCGGGTCATCCAACCACACCCAGTTGAATTTAAAAGGCATTCCATTTTTGTACTCCCCCCTCTGCCATTGTAATATAATGGGCCAATGATCAAAGATGAAATTTTTTATCACCATAGATTGTAAATTTCCAAGTCGCTCCACAACCTGTTCATGCATTATAAAGTGGTCCAGCCTCTTCGCAGTGTATGCCATCCCCACCCAACTGTTGTGCCATGTAGGAACCACCTTTTGTGGCCATATGTCAATAAGATTGTATTCCATAATAGCGTCTTTGATCACCTCCTCCATAGGGTCAATTTTTCTGGAGTAACCCCATACTTCATCCAAGCCAATCATATAGTTTAAATCCCCCGCAATGATTAGAGACATCATGTTGTACCTTTGAGATGATAATGGTCAATTGATCATGCCAAAGCATCTAAGATATTTGTTTTGGGGTCTTGGGTTTTGGTTTTTATGGAGTACCAATACATAAAACAAATTATAAGAATGATGTATTTAACCCTTTTAGATAGTACTAATGAATAACCAAAGGGTTGCTATTTAACTTCACACAGTGATTTAAGTTGATAAGATGTGCAAAAACAAAGGTAAGGAGATATGATAACTTTAAATTTCGGATAGAAAGATAAATCATCATAAGGGGGAAAACCTTTTACCAATGTTCAAAATTTAAACAAAATATGCTTAAAATTAAATAAGATACTTATAATTGTGTGATTTTGAGGGAGCCTTTCAGACAAACTATGCAATATCTCAATCTCTTTATAATAATAACTTCAGAGGGAATTTTAAGAATAATTGTAACACATTTATTCTCACATGATATCTCTGTAAAACTTAAACATAAGCATAATTAACAGAATGAATGGAACACATGAAAGACTTACAGAAGAAAACGAGACTGTATGACATCAAATTCAGAGTCTTTTGCTTTAATATCGGTGATGTATAAAAGGCTTGTACATCAATTCTTTACAAAATGCTTATGGAAAGGTACCACCTTTAATAACTCATAGAAGAGAGTTATTTATACCGGTTTGGATAGTAAAAAAAATATCCTACACTGATTACAAAAATAGCCTAAAAGAAAATAGGAAAAGAAAACTATTAAATGATGTGTCTCTATTAGGTAGGAAGTTGTTGATGATTGTTCCTTCAAAAATTGTTGTGATGTATTCTTGTTGGGATGGAAAGTTAATCAATTGTTTCACACTATTGATCCCACCTCTTCTCACTTTGTATCTCCAGATTTACCATTCTTCTAAATATCTCATCAACTTTAGTATATCATTCAAAATTGGGTTTGGTGAGAAAAAGATGTCCAACTTCATATTTGATTATGAGGTTAGGGCTCAAAGCTTCCAAAAACTCTTTTTCAGTAATCTGTCTTTTTGTCCCTGCAAATTGACAGTTCTCTGTTGTAATAGTACATAATCTTTCACAGTAATCATCCAACTTTACTAGTTGATCATTTGATGACACTAACTCTGGTAAACCTTTCTTATTCAATATGCTAAATTTAGAATGAAACCTTCTAACTGCAATATTCAAAGCTTCACACTTTGTTTTCAGCTTAGTGAGTAGATTCTTCTTCATTAGGACTTTCTTAATATCCAAAATAGTAGTTGTCCTATTTGGAATACTCATCTCTTGTAACTGTTGCCTAGTCTTAGAGTTTAGTACTTTGATCATCCCTGCTGCTTCTTTGGGTTTTGTGCCTAATGCTGCCCTCTAATTATCTATTTTTGTCCTGCAATCTAGTAATCAATTCTTGTTTCTCAAAAATAATTTGTATGGATGTCCATACTTCTATTATGGAGTGGCTAATATCTAACCAAATGTCCTCTTTGGCCTAGGCCAAAGTGTCTTCCATTAGAGTCTTACAAAAGTGTCTTCCGTTAGAGTCTTACTCTCTAATTGTTTAACCTTGAGTTCTAACCTATGTGACTTTTGCATTTCCTCTACATACAAGGTATCATTCTTTACCTTCTATGACTCCAGGGTTTGGAACTTCTGGAGAAACTCTTGATTTTATTGTTTTTGTGCCTTTAACTCCTGTGATAATATTTTTGTTTCAACTATTGCTGAAGATGAAGCAATGTCAGTAGGAGATGAGCTAGGCTTTGTACTTTCTATGGGAATTGTTATTACTGAGGTCACAACAAGCTATGTTGCCTCTTTTTCCTTGAGCAGTTGCTCATTTTTTTCTTCCATTTTCTTGATTTGTATGTTTGCTCAATAACAAGCTTCAACATCTCCTCCCCGTGTTGTTCATTTTCTGCCATCTCTTTGGTTTGTGGATCTTCAATTGAAGGCAATTTCAATTATTTCTTCAAAGTTGTTATCTCTATATTCTTCTTCTTGAGTATTTCTTCATTTTCTTTACATCCTTGGGGATCATATCCAATTTTAACAATAATATCTTCAAAAGACTTTAGCTTGTTATCTTTAGCTAAAGATGACAGTTTTTCAATCTTAAACTATGACTGCACATTTGACAAGGAAGTTTTGAGCTTGGAAAGAGACATGGCAGTTGTAGTCATTGTTGAAAATAACATTTCACCTAATTTCCTATGCAAATCCATTTGATCAATAGGATGTATTTGGTTTTCATCAAATGAAAATATGGTCTTCTTGTAATTTGCTATGGATTTGGGAAATGGAATTTGAGCTTGCAAAAATGCCATTTGCATTCTTCCTCTTTCATTGTCAAAGGCAGAGAGAAGTCTGTGCTGAGAGGTGGATTTGTGTTTCCAAAATTGACTATACATTTGTGACTTAATATTTTCATTCTTCTGTTTAATTTCTAGAAATGTTGAGAAGATATTAGTATCTTCTGCTGAGCTGATCTCATTTGACTAATAATCTCCATAGTTTCAGTTGAGGGAGGAGTTGAAGAAGTAGAAGGAGGTTTGGGATCAGTGATCCCTGCTGATGAAACATCTTCTAAATCGCCAAGATCAATTATTTCTAGTGGCTTGCTCTATGATGATATTGACAATCCAATGTTCAATTTCTTTTGTAGTATAGAATACTCTTTACTTGATTATGTAGTTGACTAAGTTTCCTCTCTGGCTATTTTGTGTTGAGTACTCTGAGTGACTAGAGTATTTTCCTATGGAGTTATTATAACCTGTTCATCTTCTTCTAAGAGAGTCCCTTCAAACCACTACTCTTGGTTCATAAAATTCTCCAATTCTGGCCTGGGAGTATGGTTGTAAGGTGTTGCCTTCAACTGAATTGTTAGTGTTGAAATGATCCCAAAAAAATCATAAGACCAGGTGAAGCTTGGCTGGAGATTCATGCTTTTCAATAATTTGTCTGCCTCTTTACTTGCAGACCTAGTATTGCAAACGAATTTCCCTACCTCAACATTGAGTTTGAACTGTGACATTTTCTTACTTGAGACAAAATGGACTTCATCCATATTTATCATATGCCTGATGTATTCCAGTGAGAATAACCTCATTGGCACATACTTAGGTAGTTTATATGGAGCTAACTCACTGCCATATATCCTAATTTCAGTGTAGTTCTAGTACAGATACCAATCACCAGTCTTGGTCTGTTTAGATAGGTACAATATTTTCTTAATTTCTTCTCCAATTTCAGGCTCTGCCTGGCTATTGAGTAATTGAATAACTGGATGTACAAAAGGAATCTATAAACTAAGAGAATGTAGACTTTGATGATGCTTCTTTAACTAACTCTGTCCAGTGAATCACTGATTGATTCACTCCTTTCTTGTCTTGCCTATTATTGAATGTGCAATGAATCTCCCTGCTGAAACAAAATCAAATGGATTATGACTGATCTATACTTGAACACTCCTTATGTGGTAAAATTCATAAATTGTTCATGTATATTATCAGCCAAGAACTGGCTATAATTATACATGAAAGAAGTTTGATATTTCTTACTGAAAATGGAAAAGAATCCCAGGATGGATTCATCAACAAGTTGATCATTTTCATAACCTAGGAGGTATGATAGTAGGGAGATGATATGTCTAGTTGCTTCAGGGAACATAGAAGATGAATAAGGTGGATTTCTCTTGGTTAATTTAGCATCTTCTCAAAGAAAAAATTCAAAGATAAGAGATTTATGTGGGAATGTGAGTTTATTGTAAAGGTCCATGAGAGCTGCTGGTGAGAAATAGTTGAGGGAGTCAGATGAAGGTATCATTAGCATTTGGTTTATACTCTGAGCAGTAATGGTGATCAAGATTTTTCCATCTTGATTCATCATTGCTCTTTGCATAGGATCATACCTGGCTTGACACCAAGTTATCAAATCAAGGAAATGATGAGTTTTGGGAAAGGAGAATGAGGGAAAAAGTGTCTCCCAAAAACAAATGGGATCTTCTTTATCAATATATTTATGTTTTATCCACAATTGCAATTCGTGGAAATCAAATTCGCATTCAAAGTCTGTGACTTTGAACAGGGATTCTACAAGGGGAAGGTGATCCAAGTCAAGTAAGGTTGTAGATGGATTCCCTTCGATCTACGTTTTAGCTTTGGGAGCCATCTTTCTGCACAAGGGGGGGGGGATTGGAAATTGTTTTAACTGAAAGACAAATGACAGGGGAAAATATACATAGAGCAAATAAGGCTTTCAGTGATAGGATGGGAGTAGAAAAGTGGTAAAGAGTAGAGCCATGGGATATTTATAAGTCAAATTAGGCTTAATTTTCCATTTAAAAACTAATCATGGTAAATTTATTATAGAGGAGTGGGATTAATGTCTAACGGGGGGGTGAACGGTTAAATGAGGCTGGAAAAGGGATAGGAGCATATGGCATAATGGCTTTGTGACATGGCAGTTTATAAGTGCGTGAGAGATAACAGATTTATGACATGGCGACTTCTGTATGGAGAAGGGGATAATGGGTCGGTGATATGGCGCAGGATCAAGGTCAACGGTTGGCAAGGAGGAAACTACCGGTGGGATTTTTGGGGGGTGGTGAGGTAGTTTCCAATTTTTTGCTTTGAGGGATCAAAACGCTACGGGAGTGACACATAGCAAGAAAGGGTGACCATTAAAACTACCTTTTGGACCCCCCACCCCCCGTCGCGTTAATAGGAATGCTTGAAGGGGCCCGAAATTCTTCCTCTATCGTTGATCCGGGCAAGGTGAATTATATCCGTTGAAAAGTGCCCGGCGGTTATCTGGCACTGATTTGACATTTTGTCACTTCCGTCCATATGACAAAATCATGCGTTATTGACTATTAACAAGGTGATCAATTTTATACAATAATTAAACCCTGATTAAAGAGTTTAAGCATTATTTAAACTAAACAACAATTTTTAAAGGTGCATTTGAACTAGCAGCCTTAATTTTTATTTTCTAAAGAAAATATTCTTATTTTTATTGCTTATCTAACATTTTTTCATTTTCCTTCCTTTTTTAGAGCAACTACCCTATCATTTTTCATGATAGGGACCTGAAATGATAATAAGTCCTAACATTTTTTATTTTCAATGTTGTTTTTGGTCCATATCTTAACTTATCATTTTTAAATGGAATTTTGATTTTTCTCAACTAATGACTAACTTATCAAAAACAAAAATGTTACAACATCGGCTCCAACTGGGGACTGCTTTCTTTTGTAGAATGCAGAGAACTTGCAGATCCATGTGTCTTCTCCTCGGGCTCTAGAGTATTTGCTGTAAAAAATCATACTGACTGTTGGAAAGGTAAATAAAAACCATACTTATTACAATGATGGTAGTAAAATCTATTTGAAACTTCTCAATACTGAATATAATGTTTTAGAAATCTTCCATTAACAGGAAATGTGGAATATTGTCCCTCTAGATTTTGCAACACAAAAGTGTTGTTTCCTTTTACTTCAGCAATACTTAGAGGTCCAAAACATAGGTTGTCAAACTTTCCATATTTTCCACTGTCTTCTCTTCTAGAATCTCATCTTAGAACTAAATCTCCCTCCTTGAAATCCCTTTCCCTGGCTCTTCTATCAAACAAGCTCTTCATTTTATTCTAATATTTTTTCAAGTGTTCTGGAATTCATCTTTGTTCTCATTTAGTTCAATGATTTGATTTATCCTCCTAAAAAAATCATCAGGTTCATCAGTTGATTCCTGCAAAAACATTAAGACAGGGAAATCCAAGATGGTAGGGAAAATTGCATCTTTCCCATAAACTAATTGAAAAGGAGATTTTCCAGTGGATCTCTTTGGAGTAATCATGTTTTCTCAAACTGCATAAATTAGATGACTATCCCAGCTCTTGTTATGATCTGCTAAAGTTTTCTTGATAAGCTTTACCATAATCTTATTAGATGATTCTGCGAGACCACTTCCTTGAGGATAATAAGGCGCTGAATGGTGTAGCAAAATATGATATTTTTGGAAAAAGTCAATCATTTTAACATTGGAAAATGTTGTGGCATTTTCAGTAACAATCTGTTGTGGGTAACCAAACCTAGATAAAATGTTTTCTTTAATGAATTTGGTCACTACTACATTAATAGAATTTCTTACTGGAATTGCTTCCACCCATTTAATAAAGTAGTCTATTGCAATGAGGATCAATCTATGTTGATTGCTTGAAGTAGGATGAATCTCTCCAATAAAATCTAATCCCCATTGGAGAAAAGGTGTTGAGACCAATGTTGGGATGAGTGGAAGAGTTTCTAGTTTTTGCTTACCAGCAAACATCTAACAAGGGATACAACTTCTAACCTTTGCTCCTACTTGTAAGAACAATGTTGGCCAATAAAATCCTGCCCTTAATATCTTATATGTTGTTTCTCTCCAAGCATAATGTCCTCCACAAAATCTTGCATGAAACTGGTTAATGATCCCTTCAGTATTTGATTTTGTTGAACATATTAATAAGATATTGAGTGGGTCTTTCCAGTACAGATTTTCATTTATGATACAGTATTTGACTGCTTTCAGTTTGAGATTTTTACATTAACTTTTGGAAAATTGTGCAGGGCATTCAAAATGAATCAAGAAATTTACAATATCTTGATACCAATTTGATAACAAAAATTTCTCATCAATATGTATAGAAATGGTTTGATTTGAAGGTAAAGGTTTTTGTGGATTCTTTCCTTCAGGATGTTGGGAAGGTTCTTGTGGATTCTACCCTTCTACATAGACATAAGGTTCTTGTGGATTCTTCTCTTCAGGATGTTGGGAAGGTTCTTGTGGATTCTCCCCTGGTATTTCCAAAATAGAGTTGATTCCTAACACTTTACAATTCGACTCATCTCGAAGCTTATCTAATCCTTGACTCTTTACTAGCTTTTTGGTTTTTATAGTTAGATCACACTCCAAAATTTGGGTCATCCATATACCTCTCCTACCATCAGTATCTAGTTGAGTGAGAACAGTTTTAACAACACTGTTGGGGACATAAGCTTTAATGGTTGAATGTAAAACATACATCCTAAAATATTTCAAAGACTGGACTAGGGCATAAGCCTACTTCTCAATTATGTCATATTTGAGCTCAACATCTCTCATGACTTTGCTGAAAAAGGCTATAGGTTGGTCATGGGAATCTTCATTATTTTGTAGTAAAACAACAGCAAGGTTTGTTTCAGAGGTAGAGGAAAAGATACTAAATGGTTTGGTATAATCAAGACTGGCCAAGGTTGGGGGTTCAAAAATAGCTTTATTGATTTGATCAAATGCATGTCTGGAAGAGACAATTCATTTAACCTAATGACCCTTTTTAATCATATCAGTTATATCTTTGACAATTTCAGCATAATTGGGTATGAATCTTCTTAAAAAGTTGATTTTACCAAGGAAAGCCTGAACTTCCTTTTTATTTCTTGGTAATGATAATGTCTGAATGGTCGATACTCTGTTTGGATCAATGACTACTCCATTTTTAGAAATTATATGGCCCAGAAATTTCCCTTCTGTGATAGCAAATAGAGACTTCTTTGGATTCAACGATATTCCAAATTTCCTACATCTTTCAAAAACCTTCATCAAGTATTTTAAATGTTTTTTATTAGAATTAGAAAAGACTGTTAAGATCATCAAGATAAATAACAAGAAAATTATTTACCTGGCCTACAAAATCTATATCCATATCTCTCTGGAATTTAGCTCCTGCATTTGTCAAACCAAAAGGAATCCTAGCATACATAAAAGTACCCCAAGGTGTTGTGAAGGCAGTATTTTCCTTATCCTCCTTGTCGACCATAATCTGATTATAACTAGAAAAACCATCTAACATAGAAAGTTTGTTAGCTCCAGAAACTTGTTGAAGTAACTGATCCATCTTAGGTAATGGATAGTTATCCTTTAGTGATGCTTTATTTAAGTTTCTAAAATCAACACAGAGTCTAATTTCACCATTCTTTTTACTAGGTTGGCAATCCAATTAGAATATCTTAGTGGAAGAATAATCTCTACATATAACATTTTCTTAAGCTCTTTCTCAATAGTTGGTAGAAGAACTAGGTTAATTATTCTGAGTTTTTGTTGGTAAGGTTTAGCTTTAGTTTTTAATGGGATCTTATGTTCAATGAGGGATGTGTCATAGGTTTTAAGATCAACATAAGACCAAGCAAAAACATCTTTGTATTTTTTAAGTAACTTAAGATATTCATTTTTAACTTCTGGGGCTAAATATGTAGAGATTTTTATATTTTGCACCTGTTCTTGGGTTCTAATATTGATTTATTCGATGTCATCTTCATGAGAAATGGATGGAGGGTTTCGAGGGACATCATTATAATCGAATAATTTCTATAAAGGAATTAACCCTTTAGGAATGAAGTTGTTTGATAATTATATGATGTCATGATCTGCAATCTTGGAATTTAGTTTTGGATCATCATTAGCTTGAGGATTAATTAGGTCAAGAATATCTTCATCAATTTGTAGAAGAGAAAAATCACCTACAACTTGAAGGAAAGATTTTAGTTGTTCATCATCCTCAAACAACTGCCAATGCTTTTGGTTATCTGGTATGGATGGTCTGTATTTGACCTAGATTTGGTATAACACTTATGTTTGATTAGGAATTTTAAATGAGCTTGCATAGACAACCAAAGAATCTGCATGTATGTTTCCATTTCTAGGTACATAAGTTATGTTGAAGGCATTAAAGGAATTTTCAATGGAATCCCAAATCTCATTTTGATAGGACCTAAGCCTAGGATGCTTTTTTTGGCAAAGATTCCTAACTTGTCTCCCAATGAGTTCGGAGTGAGTGAAAACACTCAAGTTGTGTACCTTTAAACTCTTGGATAAATGTAGTCCCAGAAGGAAAGCCTCGTATTTTGCCACATTGTTGGTTACTTCAAAATCAAGTTTACATTATTGTGTAATGATTTCTTTTTCTGGTGAGATTTATACTACCCCAACCCTTGCTTCATCCTTTGTATAAGAGCCATCAAAGAATAGCTTCCACACATCAGTTTGATTTGATATAGGGTTTTCAACTACATCTTCAATTTTTACTTGAGATGCATGTATTTGATTTGAAGAGAATTGGGAGCAACTAAAATCTTGATCAATAGCATAGATGGGGTGGTTCTTTGGTTGATCTATTTTGCATATAGTGTGCACAAATCTAACTTCTCTATACAACCTAAGTTGTTCTCCCCCATAAACTGGAATAGTGGCATAAGACATGTCCATCTGAAGAGTTACCCCTAATTTGGCACAGCAAGACCTTGAAAGGAGCATTCCAAATTTGGGAGGGATATCAATGACAACTATATCTCATATTATGCTTTCTGTTGGGATTTGGGCAAGAGTGACTACTAAATCCTTAATCAATCCTAGACAAGGTACCCTCTTGGAATCAAAGGTGTACAAATCATGATATAATCTAGTTATATCAAGATTTAAATGATCCATGATGGTTTTTGGCATGAGATTATGTGATGCTCCAGAATCAAGCATACAACTGTATAACATGGAGTCATTTGTCTTTAGTGTCACATAGAAAGGGGGTACTATTTCATCTATCCTATCTGAGATAGGACCAAAGATAACTGTTGGTTTTCACCCTCGAGGCTAATAACATCGCTTTCAACATCAACAGAGGTGTTTTGAATCCATTTGAAACTTGATTTTTATATCTAGGGTTTTTTGAAAGTTCTGAAAGTGATATAGGGATCTTAACTCTCTCTTATTCATTTTCAACATTAAATGTAGTTAAGATAGTTTTATCGATTTGAGCTATATCAGTTAACCGATTTAATGGTCGAATAGTAGTTGTTTGAGTTTCAACAGCTTTGGTATGAGGTCCAATTGTTAGAGGTTCCTTAAGAGGTCTTCCAAGACCAGGTCTAGGTCTGAGATCATATCTTTTGTTTCACTCTACAATTAGAAATTCGAAGAAGGCGTGGTATTTGGAAACCTATCAAGATTCCTGATCTTCTTGAATTTGTTTATTCTGTGAAAGAGGAACAATAGTGGTTTGACCAGAAGAGGTATCCATGTTGCTAATGTCTACAGTGATAGTCATGGTATTGTCATCATGTTGTTGACCATCGAGAGTTGGAACTTGTTGATCATTACTAGGTCTTTGAAGAATTTGTAATTATGGAGTTCTTTTGTATTGAACTTGATTTTGATTTTGAGGTCGAGTGACCATCTGTTGAACTTTTCTGGGTTGAGTTTCAATCTTGGAAATTCTATTAGATAATTTTCTAAGAAGTGAAGTGATCTCATCCATTTAGAATCTTCAATTTTATTTTTTAAAGAAGTATAGGCCTCTTGACTAGATTTAAGCTTTATTTGGGCCTTTTCCTCTTTAGCTTTCAAGATGGCTGAGGCAGCCCTATTTTCGTCCACCTCTATAGCATTAGTCTGCATGTCTTCTAGAAATCCTAAAGTTCTTTCTATTAAACATTATAGAAAAATCATCTTCAAAGGATTTTGAAAACCTAGATTTGGTTGCTGCTATCGGGAGTTTGCAATCAGGAGGCATCTAATGGTAAATTTTTTTTAACCTTTTAATAAACTCAACTACAAGTTCACCAAAGTTTCTTCTTAGTTCTTCAAACTCGGTCAAAAATTAAAGAGGGTATTTCTTCACACCCCATTGGTTTTTGAATATATTTGTTAACTCCTCCCATGACCTAATGGAATTTGCAAGTAACTGCCTAAACCAAGTTCTAACGTTTCCCTTAAGAGATTGGAAAAACAACCTCATATAAACATTTTCTTGTTCTATGTTCATATTATCTACAAAATCTAGAAATGCTTGAAGATGGTCCTCAACTAAGGAACCAGTTTCTCCATTATGCCTAGGAAGGTGTTTTAAATGTTTAGGAGAGAATGCATCGAGGTTTTGAGGCAAAACTAAAGCTGCATATCCAGCCTATACAATGGGTTGGAATACCATAGTAGAAGATGGTGTATGAGGTGTTTGGGTAGATGATGAAAAAGAAGAGGAAGATGGTGATAGAGAAGGTGTATATCTGTGTGGAGGTGAAGAAGGAGGAGATCCCATAAATGACTTTAAGGGAGTCCTAATAACTAACTTTTGAACCTGTGAGTGAGTGTCCTCTTTTGTTTCAAAGAGTGGGTTTGAGTATATAGAGAAGGTTTCTTCAAATTGTTTAGAAGTAGAAGGGAATGAATAAGTAGTGGGGGATATGAAGTCTATAGGTTTGAATTCAAGTAAATGAACATCCAATTCAGCCTCAGATTTAGGTGATTCTAATGGTAGTGAGGGTACTTGATATGTTTCAAGTAAGTGAATAAGGAAAGCTGATTTAAAATCAACTCCCTTACCTAAAAGTTCTAAAACCCTAGGTGATAAGTGTGTCCAATCTGGATTGGATGGAATGTTCCTAAAGGGATCTGATGATAATATATCTTCATACTGTAGGGCTGAAGAAGAAGAATATGGTTGAAGTCTTCTTTTGGAATGGGCCCTTCTCACAAGTCTTTCTGGATCTGGCAAAGGGTTAACTGTGTCATATTTAAAATGGGATCTATTGTTCTTAAAAGGTGTCAGTTTGGTACAATGGAGTCGCCAAGTGAAGAATTTTTACCTATATAGACCTTTAATCACCTTTAAAGGAATAGAATTTATATCGTTGTCCCAATGAGAATAATAAAATTCAAGTCCCCGGCAACGGCGCCAGATTGATGTTCTACCTCTCAGATGATAATGGTTAATTAATCATGCCAGAGCATCTAAGATATTTTTTTGGGGGTTTTGGGTTTTGATTTTTATGGAGGACTAATACATAAAACAAATTATAAGAATGATGTATTTAACCCTTTTAGATAGTACTAATGGATAACCAAAGGGCTGCTATTTAACTTCACACAGTTATTTAAGTTGATAAGATGTGCATAAATAAAGGTAAGGAGATATGATTACTTTAAATTTCAGATATAAAGATAAATCATCATAAGGGGGAAAACCTTTGACCAACGTTCAAAAGTTAAACAAAATATGCTTAAAACTACATAAGATATTAACAATTTTGTGATTTAGAGAGAGCCCTTCAGAGAAACTATCCAATATCTCAATCTCCTCATAATAATAACTTCAGAGGGAATTTTAAGAATAACTGTAACACATTTATTCTCACCTGATATCTTTGTAAAACTTAAGCATAAGAAGAATTAACAGAAGGAATGGAACACATGAAAGACTTACAAAAGAAAATGAGACTGTATGACATCAAATTCAAAATCCTTTTCCTTATTATTAGTGATCTAGAAAAATCTTATACATCAATGCTTTACAAAATTCTTATGGAAAGGTACCACCTTTAATAACTTGTAGAAGAGAGTTATTTATACTAGTTTGGATAGTAAACAAAATATCCTAAACTGATTACAAAAATAGCCTGAAAGAAAATAGGAAAAGAAAACTGCTAAATGATCTGTCTCTATTAGGTAGGAAGTTGTTGGTGATTGTTCCTTCAAAGATTGTTGTGTTGTCTTCTTGTTGGGATGGAAAGTTAATCAATTTTTTCACACAAAATTGATCCCACCTCTTCTCACTTGGTATCTCCAGATTTACCACTCTTCTAAATATCTCATCAACTTCGGTATATATTTCAAAATTGGGTTTGGTGAGAAAAATATGCCCAACTTCAGATTTGATTGTGAGGTCAGGGCTCAAAGCTTCCAAAACCTCTTTGCCAGTAATCAATATTTTTATCCCTACAAATTGATTATTTTCTGTTGCAATAGCATATAATCTTTCACAATAATCATCAACTTTACTAGTTGATCATTTGATGACACTAACTCTAGTAAACCTTTCTTATTCAATATGCTAAATTCAGAATGAAACCTTTTGACTGCAATGTTCAAGGCTTCACGCTTTGTTTTCATCTGAGTGAGTAGATTCTTCTTCATTAGGACTTTCTTAATATCCAAAATAGTAGTTGTCCCATCTGGAATATTCATCTCTTGTAACTATTGCCTAGTCTTAGAGTTTAGTACTTTGATCATCCCTACTGCTTCTTTGGGTTTTGTGCCCAATTCTGCCCTCTGATTATCTATTTTTGTCCTCCATCTAGTAATCAATTCTTGTTGCTCAAAAATAATTTGTATGGATGGCCATACTTCTGTTATGGAGTGGCTAATATCTAACCAGATGTCCTCTTTGGCCTGGGCTAAAGTGTTTGCCATTAGAGTCTTACTCTCTAATTGTTTAACCTTGAGTTCTAACCTGTGTGACTTTTGCATTTCCTCTACATACAATGTATCAATCTTTAACTTCTATGACTCCAGCATTGGAACTTCTGGAGTATTTTTTCATTTTGTATTTTTTGTGCCTGTAATTCCTGCGATAACCTTGTTGTTTCAACTGTTGTTGAAGATGAAGCAATGTCAGTAGGAGATGAGCTCGGCTCTATACTTGCTATGGGAATTTTTGTTACTGAGGTCATAGCAAGCTGTGTTGCCTCTTTTTTTGTTGGGTGTGGAGCTTGATTATCTTCTATATTCAAAGGTTTCAGCCGGATGTATACCCCAGGAAGACTGTACACCCCTCCATGCTGGGGGCACTTGTCCCCCCCCCGCGGGGGTCCTAGGGGGTCCAGGGGCCAGCTATCCCCTAGCGGGGGTTCGGGGACAGCGCCCCCGAAACTAAAAAAATAGATGTAAAATTGCCTTGTAAAAGTATAGTAATTTCTAGTCAATCTGGACCATTCATTAGGCAGATGATCTGACGGTAGAAGTTATGTTTAATTTAGGGGTCTTTCCCTAGAAGGCAACCCCTCGCTATATATGAGGGAATTATATTGCTTCTATGTACATCTGTATTCAGAGTGAGGAAAAGAGAGGAGATTGAGAGCGAAGAGGGAGTTACAACATATCTATTGTAGGTTGTATCTCTTCAGTTTGCTGGATAATATAATAAAAGAAGGATTGGTTGTTTCTTTGTGGACATAGCCCAAACTGGGTGAACCACATATATCTGTGTCTCTCTTGTTTTATGTGTTTTCTGTGTTTATATTTCTGCAATATTTTATGTGTTCCATTGCTCTGTAATATATAATTTTTTAACATTTTCCTTGAGCAGTTGTTCAATTTTCTCTTCCATTTTCTTGATCTGTATGTTTTGCTCAATAATGAGCTTCAACATCTCCTCCCTGTGTAGTTCATTTTCTGCCATCTCTTTGGTTTGTGGATCTTCCGCTGAAGGCAGTTTCAACTGTTTCTTGAAGGATGTTATCTCTATATTCATCTTCTTGAGTATTTCTTCAATTGCTTTATAGTTTTGGGGATCATATCCAATTTTAACAATAATATCTTCAAAATGCTTTAACTTGTTATCTTTAGCTAAAGATGACAGATTTTCAATCTTAAGTTGTGACTACACATTTGACAAGGCAGTTTTGAGATTGGAAAGAGACATGGCAGTTGTAGTCATTGTTGAAAATAACATTTCACCTAATTGCTTATGCAAATCCATTTGATCAATAGGATGTATCTGGTTTACATCAAATGAAAATATTGTCTTCTTGTAATCTACTGTGGGTTTAGGAAATGGAATTTGAGCTTGAAAAAATGCCATTTTCATTCTTCATCTTTCATTGTTAAAGGCAGAGAGAAATCTGTGCTAAGAGGTGGATGTCTGTTTCCAAAACTTACTATACATTTATGACTTAAGATTTTCATTCTTCTCTTTAATTTCCAGAAACGTTGAGAAGATATTAGTATCTTTTACTGAGCTGATCTCAGTTGACTGAATAATCTCCATAGGTTCAGCTAAAGGAGGAGTTGAAGATGTAGAAGGAGGTTTGGGATTAGTGATCCCTGCTAATGAAACATCCTCTAAATCTCTAGGATCAATTATTTCTGGTGGCTTTCTCCTTGATGATATTGACAATCCAGTGTTCAATTTCTTTTGTAGTATAGAATACTCTTTAATTGGTTATGTAGCTTACTGAGTTTCCTCTTTGGCTCTTTTGCGTTGAGTACTTTGAGTGATTGGAGTATTTTCCTGCGGAGTTATTATAACCTGTTTAGCTTCTTCTAACAAATTCCCTTCAGACCACTACTCCTGGTTCATAAACTTCTCCAATTCTGGCCTAGGAGTATGGTTGTAAGGTTTTGCCTTCAACTGAACTCTCAGGGCTGAAATGATCCCAAAAGGATCATAAAACTAGGTGAAGCTTGGCTAGATATTCATTCTTTTCAATAATTTGTCTTCCTCTATACCTACAGACCTAGTATTACAAATGAATGTCTCTACCTTGGCTTTGAGTTTGAACTATGACTTTTTCTTACTTGAGACAAAATGGCAGGGAAAATTTTAAGAACCACCCTAAATTTATATGTATAATAAATGGGCTAATCTCCATGATACATAGGAAAAATGGGAGGCGATTTTATCAATAATATAATATGTATATATAATTTTTTTGGCGAATCTCTCACTAGATTATATTATCTTGTACAATGATGGAGAATCTTCATTGAATTATAAAATCCTGTAAATCTTGGAAAATCCTTTACTGAATAATAAAACATTGTGAAGTCTTGGCGAATGTTTTTGTTAAAGTATGAAACCATATATGATAATAAGAAAACATATTCATTAAACTGTAATATACTAACATACATGTTTGGAAAAAAGAAACATAATTTTCTCTTCTTACAAACAATGTTCCAAGTTTTAGTGGTCGTGTTTGTCAAGGTTCTAACAATACACTCTTTCATTTCCTTCTATTAGTTTTGATATTATTCCACAACAAACTTCTTGTAGGTGTTATATTGACCATGAGTTTTGTCAAGGTAGGAGAGATTAATCTTTTCTCTACAACTTTTGTCAAGCTACCACTTTTTTCAAGTTATCAAATTCCTTTCTTATTCCATAGACTTCAACTGCGAGATTAAAAAAAACAAAAAACAAAACAAAAACAAAAACAAAAAAACAAAAAAAAAAAAACAAAAAAAAAAACTCATCAAGTTTGTTTTCCCCAACACGCCAATAAGTAGCAAGCCCCAACTATATTATATAAGAAAGTATTAGTATCCCAAAGGCTTGAAGGGGATCCAATTGAAAGAAGTGACCATTGTGAGAAGCATTCCAATCAATATATGAATATATAAATGTAGATGTATTATTATTTTAATTGGAAATCTTCAATTAAATAATAAAATTTAATTACGTCTCTCCCAATCTAAATTGCTTATTAGCATAATTCAATACCCTCCATTGTAACATGTAGATTAATTTCCTTTTTGGTGAACAATATCCACCTTTTAGGAAAATATGGTGTAGTGGCTCCAACCCCTACAGATCATTAGGACAAACTAATTTAAATTGTTTATTAGCATAATTCAATACCTCCATTATAACATGTAAATTAATTTCCTTTTTGGTGAACAATCTCCACCTTTTAGGAAAATATGGTGTAGTGGCTCCAACCCCTACAGATCATTAGGACAAACTAAGAATACCACAGAAGATGAAAGGTTGTACAAACTAGCTTATTTTTCAAACAACTAATCCAACATTAGTACCTAAACTTTTTCATGAAGATACCATATTAAGAATGTTTGAAAAATGGTGGGAAATGTTGTGTGAGGGTGATGTAGAAAGAGTGATAAGGTTTTACTGTTTTGAATTTTTTTGTTAAATCAGAAAAACCAATATTAATGGATATATTGTTTATTTTTACTAAATTTTGTGAAGTGACTAAATGTAGGTTTAACCATTCACCTTAAGATGTTTTTACAATATAATTTCCTAAGTCTATTTAATATCTTCATTATCATAAAAACCAACCTATATCCATTTTAACTCCACATCTACCACTCTTAGAGGGATGAAATCTATTTATCCCTCTAAGCACTTGGTAGACCCAGAACTAAGTCTATTTAATATCTTCATTATCATAAAAACCAACCTATATCCATTTTCACTTCACATCTACCACTCTCAGAGGGATGAAATCTATTTATCGCTCTGAGCACTTGGTAGACCCAGAATTAAGATGGATCTAAGATGATAGAATTTCTCCTTTAAATAGTCTATGCTCACATGAATACCATGGTATTACCATGCATCAATACCATGAGTTATCATAAACCTGGAGCTTAAAAATTACTTATATTAATTTATAAAAATTAAAAAATTATAATTGATTTTTATTTTATTTTTATTTTAAACAAGTTAAAATGTTTAACATACTTAACTTAAACATCCATTTTTACTCTGATCCACCAAAGATCAATATTTTACCTTATATTAATTAATAAAAATTAATAAAAATTAATAATTGATTTTTAATTTTATTTTTTTTTAACCAAGTTAAAATGTTTAACATACATTAAGTTACATCCATTTTTACTCTTGATCCACCAAGCCCCAAGGGATCAAATATTTTTTCACTCTATGCTAGTTTGCATATCACGATATTTCATCTCTCTCGGGGCTTAGTAGATCTAGAGTAAAGATGGATATATGTTGGTTTAATTCCCCCCTTTAAATAGGCTACATTCCACGTGAATACCATGGGTCAATACCATGTGCCATTTTTATTTTTAATTAAATACTATATTGGGTTAATAATGGTTTTGCATGGTATTAATAATAATCTAGCCCATGGTATTTGGCCCATAGTATTTTGCCTATAGGTTTCACCTAAATATAATGCATTTTTTGAGTGTTCGTAAATATAAGGTGACTTATGGAGTAAATATAAAAAAATGTTTTATTTAGTTACCATACCTCTCGTTTATTTATATTTTTATTAATTTATCATACCTTTTTTACAAATATGGTATTTGGCCCATAGGATTCACTTAAATAAAACCTCTTTTTTGAGCCTTCATAAAGAGTAAGTATAAAAAGATGTTTTATTTATTTATCATACCTCCAATTTATTTATATTTTTATTTGTTTACACCCTTGCATGCATATAAGGTGACTTATGGAGTAAATATAAAAAACATTTTTATTTATTTACCATACCTCTAATTTATATACATTTTTATTAATTTATCATACCTGTTTTATAAATATGGTATTTGGCCCATAGGATTCACTTAAATAAAACCTATTCTTGAAAACTAGGGTGAATGGAAGGTTGTAACTCCTAATTTCAAGGGCTAAATTTACCTTTTTTACCCTCTCCCTTAAAATAAGGTGGGCTAACCTCCATACCTAATTTTTTTTATAAAATAAATTTGAGGTGATTTGTAAAAATGTACTATTATACAAAATATTCGCCCACTAAAAATTTTAAACCCCTTAATTTTGCCTAAGCCTGAAAATTCGCCCCTAAAATTTTCCATGCAAAATGGACTTCATCCATATTTATCATCTGCCTAATGTATTCCAGTGATAATATCCTCATTGGCACATACTTAGTTAGTTTGCATGGGGCTGAATGTATTCCAGTGATAATATCCTCATTGGCACATACTTAGTCAGTTTGCATGGAGCTAACTCACTGCCATATATCCTAATTTCAGTGTAGTTATGGTACAGATACCAGTCACCAATTTTGGTCCGTTCAAATAGGTGCAATGTTTTCTTAATTTCTTCTCCAATTCTAGGCTCTTCCTAGCTAATGAGTAATTGAAGAACTAGATGTACAAAACAATCTATAAATTGAGAGAATGTAGACTTTGATGATGCTGCTTTAACTAACTATGTCCAGTGAATCACTGATTGATTCACTCCTTGCTCGTCTTGCCTGTTAAGTTGAATGTGCAATGAATCTCCCTGCTGAAACAAAATCAAATGGATTATGAATAAGCTATATCTGAACACTCCTTGTGTGGTAAAATTCATAATTTTTTCATGTATATTATCAGCAAGGAATTGGCTATAATTATACATAAAAGCAGGTTGATATTCCTTACTGAAAATGGAAAAGAATCCAAGGATGGATTCATCAACAAGTTTATCATTTTCATAACCTATGAGGTATGATAGCAGGGAGATGATATGTCTAGTAGCTTTAGGGAACATAGAAGATGAATAAGGTGGGTTTCTCTTGGGTAATTCAACATCTTCTAGCAAAAAAAGTTCAAAGATAAGGGCTCTCTGTAGGAAGGTGAGTTTATTGTAAAGGTCCATGAGAGCTACTGGTGAGAAATAGCTAAGGGAGTTAGTTGAAGGTATCATTAGCATTTGGTTTATACTCTAAGCAGTAATGGTGATCAAGATTTTTCCATCCTGAGTCATCATTGTTTTTTGCATAGGATCATTCCTAGCTTGATACTAAGTGATCAAATCAGGGAAATGATGAGTTTTGGGAAAGGAGAACAAGGGAAAAAGTGTCTCCTAGAAACAAATGGGATCTTCTTTAGCAGTACATTTCTACTTTAGCCACAAATGCAATTCGTGGAAATCGAATTTGCATTCGTTATTTGTGACTTTGAACAGGAAGTCTACAAAGGGAAGGTGATCCAAGTTAATTAAGGTTGTAGATGGATTCCCTTCTTCGATAGTTTTCTGTGTTCTAGCTTTGGGAGCCATCTTTCGGGGGGGGAATTGGAAATTGTTTTAACTGAAAGACGGATGACAGGGGAAAATATACACAGAGCGAATAAGGTTTTCAGTGATAGGATGGAAGTAGAAAAGTGGTAAATGGTAGAGCCATTTATAAGTGAAATCGGGCTTAATTTTCCATTTAAAAACTAACCGTAGGCAATTTATTACAGAGGAGCGGGATTAATGTCTAACGGGAGGGTAAACGGTTAAATGAGGCTGAACGGGATAGGAGCGTATACCGCAATGACTTTGTGATGTGGTAGTTTATGATTGGGTGAGAGATAATGGATTTATGACATGGCAAATTCCTATGGAGAAGGGGATAATGGGTTGGTGATACGGCGCAGGAGCGAGGTCAACAGTTGGAAAGGAGGAAACTGTCGGCGGGATTTCGTGGGGGTGGTGAGGTAGTTTATGGTTTTGCACTTTGGGGGCCCTAAATGCTATAGGAGTGACACGTAGAAAAAGAGGGTGGACATTAAAAATACTTTTCGGACACCCCCATCCCCCCCCCAATCGTGTTAACGGGAAACGGTTGAAGTGGGGCCGAAATGCTTCCTCCGCCATGATCCGGGTGGAGTGAATTGTATCTATTGGACAGTGCGCGGTGGTTATTTGACATTGATTTGACGTTTTGTCGCTTCTGTCCATATGACAAAATCATGTGTTATTGACTACTAACAAGGTGATCAAGTTTATTACAGTAATTAAACCCTGATTAAGGAGTTTAAGCATTATTTAAACTAAACAACACTTTTTAAAGGCGCGTTTGAACTAGCAACCTTAATTTTTATTTTCTAAAGAAAATATTCTTCTTTTTATTGCTTATCTAACATTTTGTCATTTGCCTTCCTTTTTTAGAGCAACTACCCTATCAATTCTTATGATATGGACCTCAAATGATAATAAATCCTAACATTTTTTATTTTCAATGTTGTTTTTGGTCCATATCCTAACTTATCGTTTTTAAATGGAATTTTGATTTTTTTCAACTAATGAATAACTTATCAAAAACAAAAATGTTAGAACACATCCCATAAGACCTCTGATATGTCCTTCGAGAAGGATACAAGCAAAGCATGAAAAAGCCTTGACCTTGACCCATCGAGGGTCCCAAAGTGCCACTAGTCCACCTTATAGACCTGCAATAGCCGTGGCAACCATATGCCCTTCTCGAAACATCTTTCTGAAATATTTAATCACATGAGGAACCGAGTGCATGGTCTCTTGTAAGAGAATGTTATATGGATGAAAATAAAGAAATAGTTGTTTGAGAGCCAGATATTTCGGGGCAGCGCCCAGTCCTCGAATGGTGAGACATAGTATGAAGGTCATGTCAAACCATGTGCGGGCATCTGTTCTCTAGTGGCTTGAGAAGTGGAAGAATCAGTAATAGGAAGCTTAACAAGGGAATGGTCATCAGGAGAATTGAACGGGAGAGTCATCGCGCGCCCCTAGAAATTTCTATTGTCACGATTATGCTTTTGACAAATGGTGATATTGCTTGCGGAGGTGGGGCTGACGTGAGGGAATGATGAGCCAGGTGATTTGTGGATAGTAAGGGTACGAAGGTCCAAGGTCTTCCTTTGAAGAAGAAAGTCCAAATCACTACCAACAGAGTTTGTAGGCGAAGCAAGTGGCAAATTAGGTGGTGTAAGGCTATGTCTAGGCCCCTAGGAGGGATGTGTGAAATGGGAGGTAGATGGTATAGGAGCGTAAATGATATGAAAATTTTAAGGCACACCATGTGATGTGGAAGGGGGTGGAATAATATTACAGGGAAGAGTGTTTCTCAGAGGGGAGGAAGGAATATTCAGGGAGGGAATATTATCTAACGGGATACCTAGCTCATTAGAAGACAAAGGGGATGAAGGAACTGTGATGGGAGAGTAGCCAAATTTCGATGACCAGTGAACAGAGGGATGTAATGAGAAAGGGGCATGTGAAATACATGTATTACGTCAAGTATCATTTCCATGATGAGGTGAACCACCTTTGAATCCCTGTATGCAATCTTCATTTTGTGACGGCCCTGATGAACCAAAACAATTCCATCCTTGAGACGAATGTCTACCACCCAGATGGCATGGGCACTGTGCCATAAGGTGACCAGTGCGATGATAATTTAAACACCGGAACGGAACCCCCTAGAAATCCATGCATTGGGTCAAGTTCGTATCCCCCCAATGCAATTCAATATGATCAGGAAACCGCCTCTATACTCTTTATCAATTAGTATCCAGGTCATTCTTTTATCTTGTGCCCCCAAACATTGTGGATCAACATATACAAACTTGCCAATCACATTCCCGATGTCCATGAAGACCTGCTTAGTCCAGAATTCGATAGGCAGCCCCAGAAATTTAACCCAGATTAATTTTTTCTGTGGCATTTATTTCAGAGGTTTAAACCCAATATACTAGGAATGGAGCACCAAAAAACTTCTGCCTTTAATCCACGGAATGGCCTTAATTTTCATTAAGTCATCTTGGCTAAGAAAATGACAACTCTACCACCCCCACAACAATCTCACAATAGTAGGCATGTAACATTTTGTATCGACCCAGATACACAGCTTAGCTTCACTAAGATCTGCAAAGTGCCACCTACCAACGAGCTACTGCTTCTACAAATAGGTAATATGATCAATCAGTACCTCGTGATCGAAAACCAGTGAAGGTGGCAGGGTGGTAATCTGAATAGAGCATTGTTGATGTCTAGATAGTCGTCCAATATCCATGTGATCGACAGCATGGGGATCAAAGGCCTCATGTGAACCATCTGGCACAGGAACAACACTTTGTTGGGTGTGCCAAGTGTGTAGATCCTGGGTGCCACCTCGATGATCCACCTCAGAATAAGTTGGCTTTTAGACTCAACCTCCATGTGGCACGTATAAATTTCTCATGGCCAGACGTGTCAGAGTCCAACACATCCATACCCCCGGTATGGAAAAAGGAACGGTACCAAAAATGAATAAAAAATGAAGTATATACTTGATAGATAAGGAGGTGTGTCAAAGTGGTAGATATTCCTTAGTGAAGAATGACCAAAGTGACACCGCGCGTAGTCTAGGGATCATAAAAACATGACCCCGGAAATAGGTAGACAGGCAGAGAATAAAACCCGCATTAGGCAAAAGGATAGTATTGTCACCGATGCACAATCCAAAACAGGATATTATGTGAAGCAGGGAATAAAAAAATGTAATACCCAATATGGGGCAATGTACGAGGATCCCAAATCACATGGACATCAGGTTCAAGAGGCAGGTAGCAGTGAAGAGCAGTAGAAATTAGTCCCAGAATATGTATTCATAGGTAAACAGATGGGAAGCTAAACAGACCTCACTTGCAGTAACAACTACATACATCCATACCTCATTAACACACCCGAAAATGTGAAAACCATTTTCTTTAGATTGTGGTCGCTTGCAGTTCACCTCGGACCCACCCTCATTTTGACATTGCTCTGTGTGAATGAACTTTCAGATTTCGAACCCACCGACAATTTAACCTCATTGAGACGAATCTTAACACATTCTCCCCGTTGAAAATTAAGAGGTGCTTTGCCATCGACAATTACAAATGCTTAATCCAGAGCTTCCTATTGAACAAGTAATGGCTAATCCGGGGGCAAAATATTAATTATTTCCTACACATTTAGGAGCCGTTGGTTTCCCCATGATATATCATAAACATTTAGAAATATATAGTTTTTTCTATCATACTAAAAGTTTTTGTTTATTTTTTTTCAATAGTTTTGAAATTTAAATCATTTCTATCAATTTTGATTAATATAACTGTCAATTTTAAAATGAAAATTCACTATAACAAAAAAAAAAGCCACACTTCACTCTTCCTTCCAAAATTTATCTTATTTTCAAAACTCAAAAGTTTCATGTAAAATCTTTCCCTAAATTTAAAATCTATCTAGATTTATTTAGCAATTAATACATATTTAAAGAGAAACTAATAAAAATTTTTATAAAATTTCTCCCCTCATAAAAAAAATAATGTTTAAGATTTATCATACTCTCCAATGAAAATATTCAATTCAAACCAAAATTGACATTTACATCACTATATATTTCTTATCATATTTTTTTTCCAATATTTTGAAATTAAATAAATAACAATTATTAATTTAATTAATACAAAAAAATTTAAAATGACAATTCACCCTTAAAAAAAACACACTTATTCTTCTTCCAATATTTACTTATATTCAAACTCACAAATTAATTAAAATTCTTCCCAAATTTAAAACCCAACTAAATTCATTTACATTTATTACGTAATTTAAAAATAAATAAAAATATTAAAACTTATATAATTTATTTAGCAATTAATACCTATTTAAAAATTAAATATTAAAAACTTATATAAATTTATTTAGCAATTAATACCTATTTAAAAATTAAATATTAAAAACTTATATAAAACTTCTCTTTGGTATAAACAAATTTAATGTTTACACATAAGATTTGCTGACTTCACAGCTCAAATTCATTCTTTCTTGGCATAACTTTCTAAACCCTTGAAGGCAACAATGAAATTGAAAAACAAAAAAATAGGGAAGTTTCTGCACTTGCATCCGGCCGCGATTTATTTTGGGTTTAGAGCACACCGCTCTACTCATTTCATGTGGATATGAACAAATCTGAATCTAACTATCTTTTATGCAGACGATTAACTATTTATCTCACTTAATATTTTCCGGATCATTTAATGTTTTTTGGATTATAGAATTGTTGTATTTTTCAGTAATTTTAGATTAAAATGTGTTTTTGATTAGCATTCTAGAAAACTTTGAAACACTATTGTAAAATTTAAGTTCAAACTTATAATTCCAAAAAACAGTTACTAAATTTAAACTAAAAAAATATACCAAAAAACCTTTCAAACCTAAAACAAATACACTACAACTTTCCATATTCGTGTAAGGCTATGGTTCTTCCACTCCACATATCGATATAAAGCTGAGTGGTATCAGACTCTGTAGAGCAAGTGGTGAATAATTTAACTCAGCCACAACAAAACAATGGAGTTGAGCAATGAATATGCTCTCAGAATGCTTCTCCCTCTTCTACCAATGGTGGTAGCATCCACTCTTTTACCGTCTGTACATTGCATGAGCCCTCCTTCCTTATTAGGTCTTGGTGGTAGGAGGTCCTTTGTTAGGACTAGGAAAACAATGACGAATAAGGATAGACTGGATCTGTCTAGTGCTGATAACTCAAATTATTGACCTTCCAGCAGAGATATCTTGTGAATGCAAAGCACTGGGGGGCCCAAAGTGATTCTCCCATCTTAGTTTACATGGGTGATGATTGTAGGCGCCTTTCTGTTTCTGTGGCTTCGTGATTGAGAACGCTCCGGGTTTCCATTGAGGTATCATTTATTTAGTATTTATCACTTATTGAATTTGTTGGAGTCACGATTATTGTGAGAACGCTCTTGGGTTCCATTGAGGTATTATTTATTTAGTATTTATTACTTATTGAATTTGTTGGAGTTACGATTATAGTTACATCAAAACTCGTAGGGGTTAGTAAATAGACACAACGCTAGATTTAAGCATATGCCACGAAACACGGGGAGGGTTGAATCATCCTTCTATACCGCCATTAACGAGAAGCACAACAATCTCCCCCCAACGCGAGCCACAGGGAGCGTTGGATCATCCTTTTACACCACCATTAACAGGGAGCACAACAATCTTCCCCCCAAAGCAAGCCAGGTTTGTTTCAAACTCAAGACCTCTGGTTCTGATACCACTTATTGGAGTTTGATACCACTTGTTGGGGTCACGATTGCCGTTACACCAAAACCCACAAGTGTTAGTAAACACATAGCTAGATTTAAGCACATGCCACGAAACACAAAGTGAGTAGTGTTGGCTCGTGTTAGTAAACACATAGCTAGATTTAAGCACATGCCACGAAACACACAGGGAGTAGCGTTGGCTCATCCTTCTACACCGCCATTAACGGGGAGCACAACAGAATTGACGTTGTTAAATTTGTCTAAGCACATCTGGATTGTGCTTAACAAAATACAAACCAAGTTTTGTGATAAGTTAAAGAACACCCAATAAAAGTTTTGCAGAATATCAGTTAACCTCTGCCTTAACAAATCTGCAATTTTGGGAAAAATCAAAAGATACACCATTTTTTTTTGGAAAAAATGATTTAAAGTTAAGATTCAATCAATTAAAAATCCTTTCAAAAGATACATTGTCTTCATTGTTCCTCATGGCCATTGCCAATGAAGGTAATTCCATGTAAATTGAAGAACGCCCCTTGCTCTTCAATTTCAGAAGGGAAGAGAAGACAATTTCAGAGATTTACTTTGCAAGATATAGTATACATTGATGATTTGAAATATTGCAGAATTTCTATAATAATAAAAAAATTGGTGAAATTTATTGGATTTTTAGTGATGCATCTAAAAACTGATAAATAAAATTGCAACTACATATCTTGTAATCCTTTTTCAAATTCCAATACTCAATACCTTAATAAAGACCAAGTTTTGTGATAAGTTAAAAGATACCCAATAAAGTAAAGTATTGCGGAATATCAGGTAACCTCTACCTTAACAAATATGCAATTCTGAGAAAAATCAAAGGATACACAATTTCTTTTTGGGGAAATTTGATTTGAAGTTAGGATTCATTCAATTAAAAATCCTTTCAAAGGATAAATAGAACATTGCCTTCATTGTTCTTGATGGCCATTGTCAACGAAGTTAATCTCATGTAAATTGAAGAACCTCATTGCTCTTCAATTTTAGAAGGGTAGAGAAGATAAAATCCAGAGATTTACCTTGCATGATATAGCCTACATGGACGATTTGAAACATCGTAGAATTTCTATAAAAAGTTGGTGAAATTTGTTGAATTTTTACTGATGTATTTAAAAAATGCATAAATACAATTGCAGCTATATATCTTGTAATTTTTTTTCCAATTCCAATATTGGATATCTTAATTATATTAGTCTTATATTCCAATATGATGTGTTTGTCTGTCCATCATCAAAGTTAATTTTGTTCATGTGGGCCAAAATAAAAAAATAAAAAATCTAAAACTAAAACTAATTAATTACTATGATGTGTAAGTTTGAATGTCCTTCATCAAAGTTGGAATTTTTGCTCATATAAGCCAAAATATTTTTTTTTTTTAAATCTAAAATAAAAATAATTAATTTTAAATGTTTTATATAGTTATTCAAATTCAATCATATATAATAAAATAACTATTAAAGGGATAAGATAATTGTATTGTAATACAATTATCTTATGCGGTTTAATAGTTATTTTATCATATCCGTTGAATTTGAATAGATCGTAAATTTACTTTCAATAAAAAATTTACCACATTAAAATTCCAAATGAAGGAAAATTTTAAACATCTTTACTCTTTGCTAAAATCAAAACTCATTTCGACACAAAGAATCCAAAATCTTACTCCAAAACCTTTTAATATTTCTTTTAACTAAATATTTGTAAAATGAAACAAAAAAACTATATCCCATGAATATATTAAAATCTCTAAAAACATAAATATTTCAACGTGGATATTGTAATATTTGAAAATTTTGTTATCATGTAAAAAAAATACCATACCTCTTCATAGTAACAATAAAAATAAATATAAAAATATGGTATCATAGTAACCATAAAAATATTATACCATATAAATAATTATTTTAATTAATACATATTGAAGATTCGGTTCTATACCTGAATTAATTATACACATAATATGGTTGAAATGATTTCATTTAGTTTATGATTAATGTACATGCGGCATATATTACACGGAAACTCCTATTTCCAACTCCATAGAATAATAAATGATCCCTGACATGCAAGGAAAATAACTTCAGCCTTTTGAGTGACAGCACGTGAATGAGATAGCAGCCTGGAGAGAGAAGGCTAAAGTTATTTTCTTTGCATATCAGGGATCATTTATTATTCTATGGAGTTGGAAATAGGAGTTTCCTATATCACAAAATTTGGACATTATACAAAATCTAACTTTTAATACATTGGATCCCAAACCAAGGAATGGCGGGACTGTGCCTCTGGATAGTTCAGAATGCTGGCCAATTGTTTGAGACTGCATGGGTAAGGGTGCCCCATCGACGGTCCTCTGCACTTCTTTCCATCGGACGGTCAAGGTTGATTTCATTAATCTCTTTTCCGGACACCACCTAGCTGTCTCAACATTCCCTTCTCCATTTCGCAGGATTCCGGCTCCGGTCTTTGACTCTGTGATTCCTTTTTGGTTCGCTCCTTCCCCAGCTCAGAGGTGACCTTACTTTCTTTGTGCACATGCTTAACCTCCGTGGTTGTGGGCTGGGTGATTAATCCTTCAATGGCACTGGAGTTTTCCTCATGGAAGGTTTCACCGTCGGCTTTTCCTCACAGGTATTGTGTCTTTCTGTTATTTTCCTTAGCATTCCTGTTGGGGTTGTCGTCATATGCGAGGTTCTTTCATTCTAACATTTTTCCTTTCTTGTTTGTTGTGTTTACCAAGGGTTTTGCAGTAGTGACGGATGGCCTCTCCAGACCAAATCCCTTCCTTGCTGTGCTGGACTGAGGTTTCTCAATCACCGAGCTGCTACCAACCACCGGGTAATCTGAAGGCTTCTTGGTTGCAGAGTTCGTAATTCTTTCTATGGGTTGGATAGCAAATCCCGCCGGCTTCAGAACTATGTAACGCTCGTCATTAGTGCCTATGCCTTTGAATTCCAGAGGGCATTTTTAGTTGACTATGGCGCTATTGATATTGTCCCTCGGCTCTGCTTCTGTATTGCCGTCATTTTGTTGATTTTCAGTTCTGGGTTTTCAAACTCGAATATAGTGTTGGTCCTCCATTCGTATTGTAATTTAAAGGTTGACATATGTGTAATTTTAAATACTGTTATTTCGATTGAGCTTTTCTAAATTTCCTAGCATGGCTTTGCTTTTCTGCGAATTCTGATTTGGAATCTAGCATGATTGACCCACCTGTTCGAATATGACCAAGTTGTTCTAGAATGGTTAGCCAATTCCCTAATATTTGGTTCACAGGCACGAGTTGTCATAGTTAAATCTGTATTTGGAATAGATATGTCGCTGGGTTATGGGGTTTAACCGAGCCTCATCAAGAATTTTACTCCAAATGCTTTTCTTTAATTATATTTGATGTAATATATATAGTAACAGTTTTTATATATATACTTCGTTGAGAGGTTTTTGGGTTTCTTCAGTGATAACTCCCGCACGGTATTGTAGTTTTATTCTTTTCCTTATCTCAAAGGATGTTTATTTTCGGAGTTTCATGTTAAAAACAAGGTGCCCTTTGGCTAGATTTACCGCAGAATTTAGTCTATCATGGTCTGTCGTCCTTGCCCTGCAATTTCAAAGTTAAATGGTATAGAGGGTTTTTTAACCCTACAATGGTATTTTATAATTGTATTATTTTTTTTCATTCTGTTTCTTTCTAAAAGTATCATACCTTGTCTGATGTTAGGGTCCCATCTTAACCCCCTTATTTATGTAGTGGGATCAAGTCATAAGAAAGAGTCAATAAAGTCCATATTAATAAGGGTAAGTGGTTAACCTGCAATTAATGACGGGACCACACCTAGTTGCAAATGGACTATGGTATTAGATAGATGGTATTAATAAAACCCATGGTATTGATCCATGGTATTGCATGTATGAGTCATATATAAAGGATAGAGACTCCCTGCGAGGAGCATCGTGTCTTATTTTGTCATCGAGCTCTGCTCTATTGGAGGTTGCCCCATCGAAGAGGCAAGTGAACATTGCTTTCTGAATAATAAAATATTTGCTTTTTTTACTCGCTATTCTATGTTCTAGGTATATTGCTTCTCATATTTGGTATTCTGGTATCGTATTGCAGGTTAAAGAGCATAACAAGTGGTATCAGAGCACTTTCCAAGGCAGGTGGGATCTCCATTTCTTAGAAATTTTTCTTTTTGGCTAGAGACGTGTTCCGGCGTCTTTAAACCATGGGTTCTGTCGTTGAGCGCATAAACCTGCGGATTTGGGATGGCATGCACACAGGAAATACAAGAGGTGGTCACGCTTATTGGACTCCCTTGTAACCCTTGTGGGTACCCCTTCGAGTAGTAGCGCATTAGACAGAACCGCATACACACTGTCTTCCAAGTACCCTCTGGGTATATCGGAAGCCCCCTAGCTCCTTTGAAACCTTGCCATAGATAAACCGTTGGCCGTCTTGCTGCTACAGTACACCAAAAACAGCACTCGGAGAGATTACTCGCCTGTATGATAGGTTAGTCGGGTTGTACGGCTAAGGGAACTGTTGATCCTCCTTAGTTAGAGCCCTAAAACATTGGGCCAAGTACTACTATCAGACCCTTATGTATATTGCGATCTGTAGCACCTGACACTCCTCGAGACCATAGTTCCCTTTTCTATCTTGGGATCACGCATAATCTCTACCGGATCAGATCTCGCAAGGGGGTTTGCAGCAGCAAAAGACGTCAGTCTCGCAGTTCCGAGTAGCAGATCAGCCAGTCCGATTTACTAGATCCAGCAGATCCACAGCAGCACTTTGTTCCGCAGATCAGAGCTATCCGATTCGCCATTCAGATCTCTCAGATCCACCAAATCTGAGTAGTTGTGTGGGGTTCCTATACCGGGGTGTGCTTTTTGCAGGACTTTTGGCAGCATTGACATTTTGAGGATTCGGCCACTGCAGTATTCCTAAGGAAGGAGTAAAACTCTGTTAGGAATTTTCAGTCTGTGACCCCCGGGACACTTATTGGTGATCTAGCCCATCAGAATCAGGACGACGAGCTAAGCACGGTGGTACCATTCAATTCTTAGTGAAAAAAATTCGAGCGGTCCCAAATTTCAAGAGCATCAGGTCGATGCATGGTAGCAACTAGAGCTCAAGCTATGGCCAATGAGAGGATGGACAAACTTGAACAAACCTTGCAATCCCTCCAACTTCAGCTTGATAGAATAACTAACCTATTCTCTAAGGGCAAGGAGGAAGCCCGCGAGAAGGTGTATATTGGCAATGGACAAAGTGAGGGTGAGTCTAGCCACTCTCCTCACCTTTGGGGCACCCACCAACAATCCCATCCGCGACCTCCCAAGTTGGATATGCATAAATTTGATGGTTCTCATCTGAAAACATGGATAGCACAAATGAAGCAGTATTTCCATCTGAATAACATCTTAGATAATGAGACTCAGCTTATGGTGGGGAGTATGTACTTGGACACTGAAAGGTGGCAATGGTGGGAATGGCATCAACGTTGCAGTGGAAGTTTTGTATCTTGGAACGCCTTCAGAAAAACTCTTAAAGATCGCTTTGACCAGGAATCTTCTTTTTTGGGTCGTCTTACTAAGCTCCGACAGACGGGCACAGTGGATGAATATGTTATAGCCTTTGAAGCCTTGGCCTTCCACACTAAGGGTCTCTCAGATGTGTTCTACACAGAATGTTTTATCAGCGATCTAAAAGAGGCCATAAAAGCCCACGTCCAACTGCACCACCCTCCCACATGGATGGAGGCTTGCAAGGTAGCTCGTAACGTGGAACGTGCGTTAGCAACCCAATACATTCGCCCAAATTTCACTGCCAAGGGTCGCTCCCCACAGGCTCATAGCACGACTCAAACACTTAAGGTTCAAAAGGTGTCACCTGCAGAAATGGTCGAAAGAAGAAAGTAGGGATTATGTTACTACTGTGATGAAAAATACTCCCCAGGTCACAAATGCAAGGAGCTCAAATTTTTTCAAATTGATGCCACTGATTACAGCTCATCGGAGGAAGATCCACCACTTGAGGAACCTGAGGCGATAGAAGAGGACAACCAAAAGGACAATGTCCCTAACGAACTAGTTATTTCACTGCATGCTTTGGCAGGGATTTCTTCACCTCAAACTCTCAAAATCAAAGGTTTTATTAAACATCGCCCAGTAGTAGTCTTGATTGATAGTGGAAGTACACATAATTTCATCCATCAAAAAGTCGCAAAAGTAGTGCATTGTTTCGTATGAGCAGTTTCTAACTTCCAAGTCCAAATTGCGGATGGGGGCACAATGAAATGTGAAGTCTGCTGTGAAAATGTCAAACTTCAAATGGGGGATTATTATCAATTGAAGACCCACTTATTTGCAATACACATGGGTGGGTGTGACATTGTCCTCGGGGCTGAATGGCTTCACACTCTTGGGCCAATCACAATGGATTTCCAGGAGTTATATATGAGTTTTAAGCAGAACAACTCCACACATACCCTTCGTGGACTCCAAGCGGGAGCTCCCTCTATCATCATCTCGCATAGGATGGGAAAATTGCTAAAAAAGGGCCATCATGGAGTTATAGCTCAATTTAATGCTATCCAGGCAGTTGAAACTAAGTCTCTGCCAATTCATCCTGAGATGCAACAGATTTTAAATAACCATCTGCCGAGCTTTGACAAGCCTTATGAGCTTCCACCCTCGAGAGGGGAACATGATCATAGCATCACCTTGGTTCCTGGGGCCCAACCCCCAAATTTGTGCCCATACAGATATCTGTTCACCCAAAAGAATGAAATAGAAAAAATAATCAAGGAACTTTTGGAAGCAGGTGTCATACGTCCCAGCATTAGTCCTTATTCATCACCGGTGGTCATGGTACTCAAGAAAGATGGGGAATGGCGAATGTGTCCAGACTTTAGGGCCCTCAATAAGGTTGACA